>ML278948.1:0-26920 GCA_005239495.1 Nicotiana undulata
CTTAAATATACAATATAAAGCAAGGAAATGAAGAAATAAACACAAATGGGTAAAGAAAAACTTCACCACAATGTCGAAATCTACAAATCTCAAGTGTGTGTGCAAACCCACGAATCAATACTTGTTATCCTCTACTCAAAATATATTTACAAAGCTCAAAAATATGTTCCAAAGATTATGTTCTTGCCAAAAGCCCTAGATTTCCAGATGTCCCCAAAAAATGGCTGCTAGGTTGAGTATATAAAAGTTGAAGTTGGAAAATGTGATTTTACACCTTTGTCCAAATCTGATGCCCGACTACCGCACCTGCGGAAGATTCATCGCAGGTGCGATTCCGCAGGGGCGGAATATTTCTCGCAGGTGCGGGATATGAGTTGTGTCACTTTTCCACAGGGGCGGATGTTTGATCGCACCTGCGGTTCCGCAGGTGCGGGAATTCCATCGCAGGTGCGAATTTAAGATGGTTTGAATACCATTGCAATTGCGGACATTTTTTCGCACCTGCGGTTACGCAGGTGTGTAAAAACACCGCAGGTGCGAGTTTTGTGTGCCTGAGCCACCTTCGCAGGGGCGACAATTCCTCGCAGGCGCGAGGTCTCTCTTGCGTCCTAAAGTCCGCAGGTGCGGAATCACTGAAGCCTTTATGCACATTTTCACCGCTTTTTTGTCCAACTTTCAGTCCAATTCAACACCAACCTTCATAGCATCATTTCCCTGAAAATTGAGCAATTATACACTAACAACGACCTCAAATTATCATTTAACAATACAAATCTAATGAGAAAAGGCTAAAATGAGTTGTAAAATCACCACTCATCAGCAGGTAAAGCATAACACCGGGGCTGAGCCCCTCCAGCCTGAACAACACTGGGTCTACCTGCCACGAGTTGGCCCCTACCTCTCATGACCTGCCCTCCACCTCTATGAGTCTGACCTCCACCTCTGGAACCACGACCACCACCCTTAGCTGGATGAGGGGGAGGGGTTGCATCTGATGCGGGAACCATGGCACGGGAACCCTGATACTGAGACCACCAAAACCTCAGGGGCAAAACCTGGAAATATGCCCCATACCACCGCAATTGTAGCAAATCGTCGGCTGCTGAGAATACTGACCCTAGATTTGTCCCTGGCGACCAGAATGACCACCCTAAAGACTCTGTATCGGCGGTGCACTGATGGGAGTTGATGATGCACTGTGGGATACCTGGAGTGCCGACTGGTAAGGCCTAGGGGGATGACCTCTACCAATTGAATCCCAGCCTCCAGATGAGGCACCACTAAAGCGGCCGAAATGATGAGGTCTCTTGTTAGACCCCTGACTACCACCCTAGGATAATACCATCTCAATGCATCTGGCCACATCGGCTGCATCCTGAAAAGAGATATCAATACCCGTCTCCCTGGCCATCTGAAGTCTGATAGGCTGAGCAAGACCCTCAATAAATCTCCGAACCCTCTCCTGATCAGTGGGAAGTATCATCAGTACATGCCTGACTAGAGTGATGAACCTGGTCTCGTACTGAGTGACAAACATATATCCCTGCTGGAGGCGCTCAAACTGCCTCCGAAGATCCTCTCGCTGAGTAATGGGAAGAAACTTCCCCAAGAATAGCTCGGAGAACTAAGCCCAAGTCAATGGTGCAGACCTAACTGGCCTGGTCAAGCAATAGTCTCTCCACCAAGTCTTAGCGGAACCCGATAGACGAAATGAAGCAAAGTCAACTCCATTAGACTCCACAAGCTACTCCAGTTGTCTGAGGTGCTGGAGCCTTAAACTGAGTGGAAAACTGCTCTAGGGTGTGGATGACATGAGTCTAGGTCCCTCCCTCAGCCTGAGAACCAGCTCATGCAGTAGGAAGAAAACCGGTCTGAGCCACACTCTCCATGATTCCCACTAAGCGGACTAGAGCGTCCTGAAGCACCAGGGTAGCAATGAACCCCTCTGGTACCTGCGCTGGTCCAACTGGGACTATTTTTGCAGGAACCTCACCGGCATAGTCTACCTGTGGGTCCTCAACTGGAGATGTTGCTCTAGCTCTGCCTCGGCCTCTAGCGCGATCACGGCTCCTCGTAGAAGCTGCAATAGGAGGGTCGGGCTGCTGATTGATCGATGAGGAAGCATGTGTTCTCGCCATCTGTGAAAGAGTAATTAGAGACTCAATTAGTATTTAGAATTCAATTGGCACAGTAGAGAATGAAAGATGTGAAGTTATTCCTAACTTTGCAGCCTCTGGGGGGATAAGTACAGACGTCTCCGTACCGATCCCTCAAACTCTACCAAGTTGTCCATGAGTTGTGAGACCTAAGAAACCTAGGGTTCTGATACCAACTTGTCACGGCCCGAAATCCCACCTTCGGGCCATGACTGCGTCTAACATTGAACCCGCTAGACAAGCCAACGTTTGAACAAAATAAGCTCATTAACAACTAAAATGAACAAGATAACTAAGGAATCGATGGTCAACAATATGAAGGTTAACTAAATTCAAAATAATATAGCAACTTCGAAATAAAACCCATATACAAATCCCAGAACTGGTGTCACATACTCACAAACTGTCTATGAGATTACTGAATACAATGGTCTGAAAATAACTACATATGACTGTCTCTAAAACTATAAAATAAGACAGAACTGAAAGAGAAGGGTAGAAGGTGACGCCAAGGCCCACTAACGTCTACGGGTCTACCTCGAGGTCTCCTGAATGAACTGGTGGAATGCTCCCTCCGTCAGTGCCCGCCGGGTTCGGCTGCGTGGTCTACACAACATAAAGAAGTGCAGGTGTAGCATCAGTACAACCGACCCCATGTACTGAGTAAGTGCCGATCCTAACCTCGGCGAAGTAGTGACGAGGCTAGGACTGACAACAATATATGTACCTATGCAAATCTATATAATAACGGGAAAATATTGACGGAAATAAACAAGTATAAACAGATTCGGGGAGAGTCATACGGGGGATAAGTGGGTCAAACAAATACTAGCATAGTGGAACAGGGTAACAACTGAAATGTAACAGTAAAGCAGGAATTTAACGCCTCAGAACATATAATGAACAACACAAGTCACGGCATACCCCCTCGTGCGTCACCTCACTAATCACTCAGCACGAAATGTGCCCTCGTGCATCAAACAATAACCAATAATCACGGCATGTCCCCTCGTGTGATAAATAATAAACAATCAACACAGCATGTCCCCTCGTGCGATAAATAATAAACAATCATCACGGCATGTCCCCTCGTGTGATAAATAATAAACAATCAACACAGCATGTCCCCTCGTGCGATAAATAATAGACTATCATCACGGAATGTCCCCTCGTGTTATAAATAATAAACAATCACCACGGCATGTCCCCTCGTGCGATAAATAATAAACAATCATCACGGCATGTCCCCTCGTGTAATAAGTAATAAACAATCAGCACGGCATGTCCCCTCATGCGATAAATAATAAACAATCATCACGGCATGTCCCCTCGTGTGATAAATAATAAATAATCAGCATGGCACGTCCCCTCGTGCGATAAACAATAAACAATCAGCGATATAATGTGCAAACTAACAATAAGAATTCTTGAGTGTGCAGAAATACTCAATAAAATTCTATCGTCCCGGCAAGGGACTCAGCTATAACCAAACTTGCTCAGAGATATAATTTCAACGGTAAAACCTCAACTGAAACAAATAACTCAATAACTCCCCACGTCATGAAACAACATCAATGTATCGCTTCTAAATCACCACTTACTTATAGTACATAGAATATTAAGAACACAGTATGATTCATCACAATTGACTTACGGGCATGCTTGACCACAACATATAGGAACTCGTCACCTCGCCTACACATTAGACATGAATACACATAGCAAATAAGACTCTATGCCTAATCCCTCAAGCTAAGGTTAGGCCAAACACTTACCTCGGCTCCAAAATGCAAGTAAAGCTTCAATCACAGCCTTTCCTCTCGAATCCAACTCCGAGTCGATAATATCTAGACATAATTGATTTATTAACATCAATAATTACTCAATAAACCAATTCCAAAGCCTAATTGTACATTCCCTATCATTCTTCCAAAAATACCACAATTCGACCCCAGGCCCGCATGCTCGAATCCCGAAAATTATCGGAGGAATCAGTCTCCCATAGCCTAAGGATTATTAATATGAATTTTCTACTTGAATTCATAGCATTAAACGGACAATACGCCAATTTCTCAAGAACCCTAAATTTACTACCCAATTCTTGATTTTTCCATTAATTTAGTAGTAAACCCTATTAATAATTCATACATGAAACTAATATTAGGAAGGAATTAACTTACCTTAACAGTAGCTAGGTCGTGGTGTGTCCTTTCCAAGCTCACAAGTCTCTAATGGGGTTTTTGGTATGAAGGGAATGAATAAATCTCGAGTTTTTGGCATTTAAAACAATCTGGCCTACAGGGGTTCCGCACACCGGCGAGAAAAAGCTCGCAGCTGCGGAAAATGGTCAAGGCAGGCTGTTGCCGCACCTGCGGAGCTGGAGACCGCACCTGCGGAACCTCCGCACCTGCGGCTGGGCAACCCCACCTGCGGTCACACCAGTAACAGCTGCACCAACAATTGTTCTAGCTGGTTTTTAGCCCCGTTGGGTGTCCGGAAGGCACTTGGGACCACCCGAGCCGCCGTCCAAATATACCAACAAGTCCTAAATCATAATACGGACTCGCTCAAGCCTTCGGATAACCCAAAACAACGCTAAATCTCAAAATCACATCCCAAAACCCCTAAAATCCCAACTTAAGAAACTTCAAGTTCTTGATTCTATAACGATGCGCCGGACCGACCTATACAACTCGGAATGACATCAAATTTTGCAGACAAGTCTCAATGGACATAACGGGACTATTCCCGGTCTCGAAATCACATTCGGACCTCGATAACATAAAATCACGTTCCAAACCAAATCTCAAATTTAAGGAAATCCTTATAACTTCATTAACCATCAATTTCCCATTTTTGATCCGAAACACGTCAAATCAAGTCCATTCGTTACCAAATTTCACAGATAACTCAAATAACATATATTGAACCTATTCCGGGTTATGGTACAATAATACGGGCTCGGCAGCACAGGTTTCACATCGAGGTTCATTTTCATAAGCCTTTATTATTTTCAGAAAACAATTTTCTTTAAAAAAATTCATTTCTCGGACTTGGGACCTCGGAATTCGATTCCGGGCATACTCCCCAGTCCCATATTTTCTTACGTACCCTCCATGATTGTCAAATCACGAGTCCGGGTCCGTTTACCAAGAATGTTGACAAAAGTCAACTTTATTCAATTAATTATCTTAAATGCAACTTTTCATCAAATTTCGACATAAAGGCTTTCTGGCTACGCGCCCAGGCTACGCACACACATCGAAGTTAGATTAACAGAGACTCTCGGAGCCTGGGAACACAGTTTTAGCTAAATTTATACAGGATGACCTTTTGGGTCATAACATTAACAGAATTAGGTTCCCCGACAGCTTGACTCAACTGAGTCTCCAATATAGTATTCTCAGCCTTCAACTTCCTGATCACTTCAGTTGCATCATTCAGAGCATTGATCAGTTGAGAGATTGTCAATGTGCTACCCCCATCCTTCTCTAAACATTCACACTCCTCCAGAGTTGTCTTGAGAAGGTCTACTTGCGGGTTCCTACTCATGGGTTTTCCAGAGGCACCTTGTAGAATTCAAGCACACGATAAGTAAGAAACCATACGGGAGACCATGATTACCGTCTTTGAAGGTCACCACTTTTTGCATATGTTCTATCATGATTGCGGGCAAATTGATAGGCGCGAAGGAATCAAGGGCCTCCATCAACACTTTATCAGACCTAGAGGCAATGGACCTTCTTTCAGCACGGAGTAAAATCACTTTGTTAACCAGCTCAAAGAGAAGCTGGTAAGTTGGGAGCAGTGCTTTCTTATGAACCTGTTCCCCCTGCTGGATCGTCCCTTCTTTCACAATGTCCCTCCTAAAGTCACTTGTACAAGAACTCTTGACCGTAGACATCCCCTCAGATGGAACCTGGAGTGTCATCCCCAAAGCAGCATCATCAAACACTATATCGACCCCATTAACCAAAACACAAACATGATTTCCTGTAGTAGTGAAGAAGGAGGTATAAAAGTTCTGCACTGCATCTTCGTACACCTTTTTCACGTCTGTATTAAACAAGTTGTTCCATTTTTGGAACTCCACAATCTCTATAATCTGCCGTATTCCAGCCATCTCAGATATGTTTGGGTCAAACATCTGACCCCACAACACCTTATGACTTCGCAACTTCTCTTGCCAAATTCCACTATTACTAGGTATTGTTTTCAGTGAACCTGGTCCCCCAATAGTTTCCCTTTTCTCTTTTCCAAATTTTTAACAGACTTTCTTGTGGTACACTCAACTCCCACAGACAAGTCTTCAGCCAACTTCTCTTCATCAACTACAGCTCGTTTTAGCTAGCTATCACTTTTCACAGGTGTTACACGTTGTGTTTTCATAGCTTCTTCAGAAGTACCAACCATAGAAATCTGAGATTTGAATGATATTTTCACCAGGGAACTTGGTTCCTCTTCTGCATCCTCATCCACATCAACCACATGAATATTTTCTTCCACCACCACATTCCCTTGCTTCATCAGCCTCTTCATTTTCTTTTTAAGACTTTTGTTGCTCTTTTCCAAGGCTGAGTTGAGAGCCTCTTTCTTTTGTAGTTGAGTAAGTCACTTGGAGGATGACTCAGGAGTAGCCATTGGCTTACAAAGTTTTAAACGAGCACTGAGTACCATTTCATCCTCATCATCCTCATTGACGGGCACGAAAAGGGAAGGAATAGACTCCAAGGGTTTGGTGTAAAAGACGGGTTCTTGGTTGGTTTCTATAGAGGGAGAAACAGGTCCCTCAGCAGGTTTGTCTTTTACACTGTCGTGAACAGGAGAGTCAAACAGGACCATGGTCCCCTCATCTCCTAAGAATGGAGTTTCTTTCTCTTGAGGCTCGGGAAGAGAGACTCTCAATGGCAATGATCATGATGTTTTTGGCCGCCTCCTTTTCAGGAGACTCCATGGGAGCCATAGAGTCTAGGAGAGAAGATTTCAGATACTAATCAGGGTCATCCTCAGAAATTTCTGAAGCCTGAGGAGTGTCGTATTCCAGGGCTTCTCTGGGTTGTTTAGAGGGAGGAAGATCTGTAGGGTTTTGAGAGAGAGGGGTAATGACAGGTGGTGGAGAGGAAACTGGTGTAGGGACTATGACATCTGGGAGAATAAATGACTGAACGTCCAGTGGAGTGGGAGTGGAGTTAGTGATAGGAGATGGAGAAGATGAGTTTTCGTCTGCCATTTGAGAGATAAGCATAAAGGGTTCAGAGGAAGTTACTATCTGCAGAGAGAAGATATTAAAAGATAGTGTTGAGCAGTTGGAGAGGAGAGGGCTTTATAAAAAGGAGGAGCAATAAAGAGGGGGGAAGAGGAACGGGTTCAAAAAGAAAATGACGGTAGGTTTTTGGAAAATAAAACGTGCAGGGGAAGTGAAAGGATTTGAGAGATGGGACGTGATAGACAAAGACTCTTAAAATTCGGATGATGTGGCAGTAGCATTTAATTGTTATCTTTTGAGAACAACATAGGAAAATACATAACTACTAACTTGCGGCATAGGAACCAGGTCCTATACTTGTTTTTGAGAAAGTTTTTCAACTTTCTTTTGTAGTACAACACCATACCTTTGACTTCTGTAATCACCATGTGTGTCTACCTGCAATGGTATTGATGTGAGTTAGGCTTAGTCAGAAAACACTTTAGCTAACTGTACATGAGTGTGACTCTGATAGCCAATGAAGGAGAACCAGGTCCTCAGTTAGGTTTCATCAACCCCAGTACATTCTGTTTCTTTCAAAGTGTTCCCTGCTTAGGGCCTTAGTGAAGATGTCTGCAATTTGATCTTCGGTTCAACAAAACTTCATGCAGATGTGCCCGTTTTCAACATTATCTCTGAGAAAATGATGTCTCATATCAATATGCTTGGTTCTTTTATGCTGAACCGATTTCTTTGCAATGTTTAGAGCACTGGTGGTGTCACACAGAAGTGGCACACAATTAATGTATACCCCAAAATCTTCCAATTGTTGTTTGATCCACAGTAGCCGAGCACAGCAAGATGCAGCTGCAACATATTCTGCTTCAGCTGTTGAGAGAGCCACTGAGTTTTGCTTCCTTGTACCCCAAGATATTAGGCATGATCCAAGGAAATGAGCCATTCCAGAAATGCTTTTACTGTCAACCAAATATCCTGCATAATTAGCATTAGCATAACCAAGAAGGTTAAAAGTGTCACCTAAAGGATAGTACAAAACCAGGTCCTGTGTGCCCTTGAGATATCGTAGAATTCTTTTGGCTGCCTTCAGATGAGACTCTTTAGGATTCGATTGAAATCGTGCACACATCCCCATACTGAATACAATGTGTGGTCTGCTTGAAGTGAGGTAAAGTAGATATCCAATGATCCCCCTGTACATTTTTTGGTTCACAGGTGATCCAGAATCATCCATGTCAAGCTTGGTTGCACCTGCAATAGGAGTGTCAATCACCTTTGATTCCTCTATGTCAAACCTTTTTAGAAGTTCCTTGATGTACTTCTGCTGACTGATGCATGTTCCCTTTGTGGAATGCTTCAATTGAAGACCCAGGAATAAATTTAGCTCCCCCATCATACTCATTTCGAACTCACTTCCCATGAGTTTGGCGAATTTCTTGCATTGTGAATCTGCTGTAGCCCCAAATATGATTTCATCCACATAGATCTGAACAATAAGCAGGTGCCTCCCCCGTTTCTTTAAAAGCAGTGTGTTGTCAATCTTCCCTTGAGTAAACCCATTGTCCAAAAGAAAGTTCGATAGTCTCTCATACCAAGCTCCAGGGTCTTGCTTCAATCCGTATAGAGCCTTGTCTAATTTGAATACATGTTCAGGATGCACATGACTTTCAAAGCCCGAAAGTTGCTTAACATAAACTTCCTCCTTAAGAAAACCATTCAATAATGCACTCTTCACATTCATCTGGAACTAGGTGAATTCCATATGTGATGCAAAGGCAATGAGGATTCGGATGTCTTCCATACGAGCAGCAGGGTCAAAAGTCTCATCGTAGTCAATCCCTTTCTCCTGATTGTATCCTTGAACAACAAGCCTTACTTTGTTCTTTGTAGTATTTCCATTTTCATCTAGCTTATTTCTGAACACCCACCTGGTTCCTGTGATGGTTCTGTCAGAGGGTCTAGGTACCATGTGCCAGACCTTGTTTTTCTCAAACTGATGCTACTCCTCTTGCATAGAATCCAGTCTCCATCCTTCAGGGCTTCCTTGATATTTTTTAGTTCTATCTGGGATAAGAAGGCTGAAATGGCTAGGGAGTTTCTGGTTTTGGATCGAGTTTGAACTCCAGAATCAAGGGGAGTTATTATGTTGTCAAGGAGATGAGAGCTTTTGTGTTTCCAATTTGGGGCTTGGATTTGATTTGTGGAGGAGTTGGATAGATCAGAAGGGTTTTCCTTCATTCCTCATTCAGCTACTTGTGGAGTGCCTTGCACAGCATCTCCAACTCATTCTTCAGCTTTAGTGGTTGTGATTGGGGTACCAGGTTCCTCATGTGAAGTTGAGGATGAGGTTGCATTATTTTCACTTGTTTCCTTCATCTTACTCATCATGTCAGCTTTGCCATTTGAGACATAAGATATTTCGCCAGGAACCAAGAGAGGTTCATTGTCCTGATCATCACCATTTCCTTCCTTATTTGAAGAAGGTGTCTCATTACATAACACATGAACACTTTCTTCTACACATTTTGTCCTTCTGTTGTACACTTTTTAGGCTTTTCTTTGAGAAGAATATCCCAAAAAGATTCCTTTATCACTTGTTGCATCAAATTTTCCAAGTTGGTCCTTCCCGTTGTTCAGAACATAACATTTGCATCCAAAGGTTCTCAGATGTGTTATCTTTGGCTTTCTTCCATTGAACAGCTCATAGGGGGTTTTGTTTAATAAGGACTCGATCATGCACCTGTTCACCAAATATCACGCAGTGTTGATTGCTTCCGCCCAGAAATTTTTTGGCAATTCAACTGTCAATGAGCATTGTTCGTGCCATGTCTTATAGAGTTCTGTTTTTCCTTTCCACCACGCCATTTTTCTGAGGAGTCCTTGGAGCTGAGAAATTATGAGTGATCCCATTTTCATTGCAGAACTCATCAAATTTGGCATTGTCGAATTCTGTCCCGTGGTCAGATCTGATGCAAGCTACCTTCAATTCCATCTTCACTTGGATTTTCTTGACAAAGGCCACAAATACTTCAAAAGTCTCATCTTTTGTTCTAAGAAACAGTGTCCAAGAGAATCTTGAATAGTCATTCACAATAAAAAAGATGTACTTCTTTCCACCTCTACTTGGAATTCTCATAGGACCACACAGATCCATGTGAAAAAGTTAGAGAGGTTTTGATGTGCTTACATCCTTCTTTGGCTTAAAGGATTATTTCACATGTTTTCCTATGGCACATGCATCGCATACTTTGTGTTCCTTGAACTTTGAGTTGGGCACACCATGAACCAGGTCCTTCTGTATCAGTTTATTCAAGATAGAGAAGCTTGCATGACCCAATCTTCTATGCCACAGTTCTGCATCATCATCAACTGCCTTTAAGCAGCTTACCTCACCAGCTTCTAACGATTCAAAGTCAGCAACATAGATATTCTTGTTCCTTTTGGCTATCAAGACCACCTCACCAGTTACTAAGCTAGTAACCGTGCATACTTTAGAGAAGAATTCTACTTTGTTTCCTTTATCACAGATTTGAGAGACACTCATGAGATTGTACTTCAACCCAAATACATAGTACACGTTCTAAATTGAGTGCTCAAGAGATCTTCCAACCCTTCCAACACCGAGAATGTACCCTTTTTTTCTATTGCCAAAGGATACATCTCCTCCTTGCAAGGATTTCAGTGAGAGAACATCCATGGTATTCCCAGTCATGTGCTTTGAGAATCCACTGTCCATGATCCGTTGTAGTCATGTTCCTCTCACTGGTCCCTGCACATATATTTTAAGGGTTAGATTTAGGAATCCAAACAAGTTTGGGTCCCTTGTAATGAGGAAAAGGGTGAATAATATCTCTTCTAGTCCATGCAGGTAAAAACCGATTTTTCTTTGTGGGACCTGGTCCCCTTTTAGTAGTCACTTTTTCCGCAAACACTTTATTTTTCTGAACAGATTGAACCCTAGCAAGGCAGTTTTCCTTGAAGTGCCCGTTGTCCCCACAGTGGGTACAACGCCAGTTGTTTGGAACAGTGACATACTTGCTGTGAAGGTTGTAAGGGATTTTCTCCTTTTGGAACCCAATCCCCTGCCTGTTTCCACTGCTATTTAAGTACATGGAAGTAACAGCATCTGTGGACTAGGTCCATTTTAGTGATTTCTCAAGATCAATTTTTAGTTTAACTACTTCAACTTGAAGTTGCTTATTTTTCTCAAGTTCACTGCACAAACTTGTTTTCACATCATTTAATTTTTTTTCAAGCTTAATGTAGGTCTCACTATCTACTTCCTTCCCTTTCTCTATGCTCACAGGCATAAGTTCTAAGTTGAGTCCCTCGATTGTTTCCTCTAGATTTGTGATTACCACCAAAATGTCAACTCTCTCTTGCTCAACAACATTAATTTTTTCAGCTAGAGTGTTCTTTTCATTGCTTAGGTTCTCCATCGTTTCCTTCAGATCTACCACCACTACTGTTAAGTCATCTCTCTAATTTTATGTACTATTATTCTTTTCAGCTAGCATTTTCTTTTCTATCTCAAGGTTTCTTATGGTCTCCTTTAATTCCACAACCACTACCATCAAGTCATCTCTTTCATTTTCTACACTATGTATTTTACCAGTTAGAGATTCCTTTTCTTTCTCAAGATCACTTATGGTCTCCTTCAAATCAACTACACAAACAACTAGATCATCTCTAGATTATTCAGCTTCTCCTAGATCTATGGTCAAGGCATCCTTGTCATCAACTAAGCTGTAGTAAGTATCAATAAGAACATTAACTAAGGACATTAATTTCTTAGAAGAGTAGGACTTCATATTTCTCTGAACATCCCTTAAATTTACCTCATCCTCGTTATCTTCTCCATCATCATCAAACTGAGCCATTAGAGAAAACAGTGAATCATATTCCTTGCCTTTGTTCTCTACTGCCATCATGGAACTGTTTCCTACATCTGGTTCCTCTTCTGATTCACTGGAGGAATCTCCCCAAGAAGTAAGAGCTTGCTTCACAACATTGTCAGCTGCACTTTATCGGCTGAATCGTTTGTCAGGGACCTGGTTCCTCTTTGTTGTTTTGTCAGAGTTGTGTTTGTAGGACTCCTGCTTCAGAACTGGACAGTCTTTGATGAAGTTCCATGGATTTCCACATTTGTGGCACAATTCAAAGTTCCTTGGTTTACTTGAACTGCCTCTCTTTGGTATACCACCATTTCTTCGAACCATCTTTTGAAAGCTCTTAGTGAGATATTCCATGTCACTATCTTCTTTACTTAAGTCGGTGTCTTCAGCATTGAGAACCGGGTTCTTTTCCTTCTTTGGTTCTCTTCTTACACTGTCTTTCTTCTTCTTCATCTCGTATGTCTTCAGATTTCCAATAAGCTCGTCCATGGTTAGAGTTTGTAGATCCTTGGTTTCAGTAATGGCATTCACCTTGCTTTCCCAAGAACCAGGTAGGACACTGAGAACCTTTCGTACCAGCTTGTTTCTAGGTATTATTTCTCCTAGTGAATAAAGCTCATTTATGATGGATGTGAACCTAGTGTGCATGTCTTTTAGACTCATCATCCTTCATTCGAAACAGCTTGTACTCAATGGTGAGCATGTCGATCTTGGATTTCTTAACCTGAGTTGTTCCTTCGTGTGCAGTTTGCAGGGCTTCCCATATCTCTTTTGCTGATTGGCAAGTTGAGATTCTATTGTACTCATCAAGTCCTATGCCACACCAAGATTTTCTTGGCTCAAAAATTCTTCTCCACAGCCTTCCTGTCAACGTCACTGTATTCCTTTCTGGTCTTGGGCTCCAGTGTACCAGCTTCTCCAACCTTCTTCATGGCAACATGTGGGCCGTCACAAATGACATCCCACAGTTCGAAATCTTCAGCCATTATAAAGTCATGCATACGAGTCTTCCACCATCCGTAGTATTGACCATTGAATCTAGGAGGTCGGTATGTTGATTGTCCTTCTTCAAAGTTGGGTGGAGAGGCCATTTTAGATCCTTTCTAGGTGTTAACCTTTTAGATAGAACCTGCTCTAATACTAATTGATAGTTTATATGAGTCCACCAACTGTAAAGAGACATGGTTATTTACCAGTTCCCTCAGAGTTATATATAGAGATAGTAAGTAAATGAGGCACATGATTTTTACGTGGAAAAATCCCAACTCAAAAGGACAAAAACCACGACCTACACTGGTAGAATTTCATCTTTACTAACTTGTAATCTCAACTATTACAAGCCACTTTGTAATGAATCTCTTACAAAGACTTCAACACACTAACTTGTAATATACTTGTTACAAGCCACTTTGTTACTCACTAGTTACAAAGACTTTAACTTATGACTACACTAGTCACAACACAAACACAGATGGTTTATGATTTTGACTTTCCTAAAACAAAGCTTTTAAGAAAGAAAGATAGGATACAATTGAAAGAAAAACACAAGATTACAACTCAACTAAGGAAACATAAGAACACGTAGTGAAACTGGTCCGTCTTAGTGGATTTGTCTTCTTGCTCTTGACACACTTGAGCCTTCAATGCAAGAGCAGATCTTCAATGCTTGAGAGAATATTAGTAAATACTCAAGTGAATATCTTGTTTGTTTTACAACAAGATATTATACCTCAAAGACATCCTAAGAATGATGCCCATACTTAGTTGGTACACTCTACAACCCATAGGAAGTGACTGCTGCATTGTTTCTGCACTGTAGCGTGCACAGTTGCAGGCAGTCACTTTCTGCCACTTCTTTCCAGCTGTAGAGTTGACTTGTATTTCTGTCAGGGGGAATGTCAAGGGATCAGGTCCCTAAACTGTTTCTTGTGAGTCCAAGCGTACACTGCCCAGATTTATTAAGTTCATGCTGACTGGTTGTGCCGGATACGCATCAGGTCCTTTATCTTGTTAGATCATCAAAACATACAACTAACCCATCAGAACCCAATAGTTTATTGCCGAGAGGAAGATAAACCAATTCCCATGTATGATTGTTCAGTATAAATTCTATTTCACTATTGACTGCCTATTTCCAAAATAATGATTTCAAAGAACACATAGCTTCTTTAAACGTTATAGGCTCATTTTCCAATAAGAAATTCACAAAATCTAGTCCAAATGAAGTAGGCGTTCTTTGACGTTTACTACATCTTGGATCCTCCGGATTAGACGTACTTTCTTTTATTTCTTCCCGAGGTTGTTTGGATCCTTCACCAATCGACTCATATTCCTTTTTATACGGATATATATATTTTTGAAGAATCCATTTTATCTGATTCTATAACGGTATTATTATGAATGTCGCGATTTTTTGTCTTATGAACCAGAAATCGATATGATTTACCATTGGTTGCACATCCATGAAAACACAATCAACGGTTTTCGGTCCGATCTTTACCCTTTTGGTGTTGGGAACTTGCACTTTTGCTAAACACCCCACACTTTAAAATAATTCAATTTGGGCTTCCTTCCTTTCAATTTTTCATGGAATGAATTGTGTTTTGCTATGGGGTACTCGATTTAGTATCCGGTTAGTCATAAGAATGGATTCACGCTGCAAGTTTTGTGACAAACCAGAACTTATCAACAAAGCGTTCATAATCTCCTTTAATGAATGAGCAACTTCTAGCCATTTCAATGCCCGAGATGCCATGGTTCGCCGACTTAGAAAATTATCTTGCGAATGTTATTGTACCAAATGAGTTCTCTTCAAAACAAAGGAAGAAGCTCAAACGAGATGGCCTTGACTATTACTGGGATAAGTCGTATCTCTTCCGGATTTGTACCAATGGTGTGATTCAACGATGTGTACCAGAGGAAGAACAAGTGGAAATTCTTCAGGCTTGCCACTCTTCACCATATGGTGGTCACCATGGTGGAGCTAGAACAACAACAAAAGGGTTGAGTTGTGGTTCTATTGGCATACTCTTTACAAGGATGCTAGTGATCTCGTCAAGAGTTGTGGTGAATGTCAAAGGGCCGGTGGGATTTCTAAGAAAAATGAGATGCCCTTCACCACCACCTTGAAAATTGATATTTTTGATGTGTGGGGCATTGATTTCATGGGTCCGTTTGTGAGCTCTTGTGGGAACACTTACATTTTGGTAGCTGTGGATTATGTGTCAAAATGGGTTGCAGTCGTGGCTTTACCCAACAATGAAGCTCGAAGTGTGGTAGCATTTTTGGAAAAGAACATTTTCACAAGATTCGGTACTCCTAGGGACATTATTAGTGATGGGGGATCGCACTTTTGCAACAAAGATTTTTATACCTTACTCACGAAGTATGGTGTCACTCATAAATTCTCGATCCCCTATCACCCTCAAGAAAGCGGGCAAGTGGAAGTCTCTAACCGGGAGATCAAGAGTATTTTTTCATAGACACTGAATGCAAACCGGACGGATTGGTCAAGGAAACTTGATGATGCTCTTTGGGCTTATAAGATGACTTAAACAACGATTGGTATGTCTCTATACTGGTTAGTGTTCGCGAAAGCTTGTCACCTTCCAGTGGAACTTGAGCACAAGACTATGTGGGCATTGAAGAAGCTTAATCTTGAATGGGATGTCGCCTCCAACTTAAGGGTGGCACAATTGAATGATCTTGATGAATTCCGGTACCATGCATATACAAGTTTGTTCTTATATAAGGACAAGATGAAGTACCTCCATGATAAGTACATCCGTAACAAGGAGTTCAAAGAAGGTGATCTTATGTTATTGTTCAATTCACGATTGCGGATGTTTCCGGAAAAGTTGAAGTCTAAGTGGAGTTGTCCCTTTGAGGTTGTGCATTTGACACCCTTTGGTGCATTGGACTTGAAGAATAAAAATGATGAAGTGTTTAGAGTCAATGGTCACCGGGTGAAGCATAATCTGGGCAAAGTTGATGATGGACACGTCGTGGCGTTAATTCATTTCAAGTGATTGATGGTAATCTGCGTCGTGCCACGACGTTAAATCAGGCGCTTCTTGTGAGGCAACCCATGTTTTTTTTTATTTTTCTTTTTATTCTTTGTTAGATAGGCTTTCGTTTGAGATAACTAGTTTTGAAGTGAATTTCGGGAATAAGTGTGCATTGCATGTACTGTGATAAAAACAATTGTCCAAGTGATAAAAAAGTGGGGACCGCACATTATTTGTGCGGGCTGCACAATAGTGAATGCAACCGTAGGGAGGAATCTGCGACCGCACACAAAAATTTTCAGACGGCACGAATTTCTGCGACAACACTCACTTTTTTGCAGACCGCAAAGCTTCAGCAAGGTTAAAGTAAAGACTGCGGGCGGCACTCAAAATTGTGCGGCCGCACTCAGCTTCAATTTTGACCAACTTTGGTTAACTTATAAATAGGTCCTCATAATACTATTCACAACTTTACACACTCTGAGCTCTTGAGACCTAAGCAAACACAATGCACAACAAATTAGTCCACACTCCACATTCATTTCATAAGTTTAGATTCTCACCTGCATCCTTCATCACTGGTATGTTCAATCCATATTTAGATTTTTCAATTTTTCTTAGTTTTTGTTCTTAATTAGTATAGTTATTTTTAGGCCTAAAATGTCAAATATTCTTCATGTGTGCTTAATATTGTGTGGGTAATGTCATGTGGTCATTGGGGACTGTATAGATCATTCATCATGTTTAATTTGCAAATACCATGTCTAAATTGTGCAAACATTGCAAAACCTAAAGTAACTACCGTTTGATTTCAAATTGTGCGGCCGTAAACAAAATTGTGCGGTCTGTAGATATTGAGTTAGGGCAAAATGTGATGCATGAAAATTGCGGACTGCACTCAAAATTGTGCGGTCCGCGAAAAACTATGTGCGATCGCACTTTGGAACATCTGAGAACCAGTAGTCTGAACCTGGGATTGTGTGTCCGCACTCAAACATTGTGCGGTCCGCACTTCAGGATGCGCGACCGCACTTTGAAATTGTGTGGTCCGCACAAGGCAGTCTGTGGCCGCAATTAATATTGTGTAATACACACTGTCTTTTCTTTAGAATGTTTTACTACAACTGTAATGCAACTATAAACATGCTTCTGAACTTTAACTAACTTTTGTGCCTCGTATTGCAGACAATGGTTCGATCAAGAGGCAGAGGTGACATATCTAAAGGGAGGGGTGAATCCTCCCGAGGCCGAAGCAAGGGCACTCAACCTCTGAGAGTGCAAACAAAAGAAATAGCCAAAAGGTTGACCACTGGGAGAGGTAGGGCCATAGAGCCCTCAGAATCAAGCTCGTACGTCCCGTCTAGGTAAGCCTCCGAGGGTCACTCAGTGGAGGCACAACCTCAGGCCCAGTCCCAACCACCATAATTCACCGAAAGATACCAACTACGCAACAAACCCTCCATCATAGCAAGTTCTTCTAAGGGTTCAAATGCCGACAGTCAGGGTTCAGAGCCCTCCTCTACACACACTCCCGTTGCACCAGTTGCAGTAGATGATGATGATGATGTCCTTGTTGATAGTAGAGGAGGTGACACTAGAGTGGGCGGCCTAGAGAGATCGAAGAAGAAATAAATTTGTGACGACAAATTTGTGAGTCTGACAGCCTTCACAAGGTTCAGAGAGTGGTGGCCCCATAGATCGCTCATACTTGAGCGACAATTCTTATTGAAGGATTTGGATAAATATAATCCAAATGACCTTAAGCAGTTCCGGGAGCGAAATGGGTGGATGTGGTTCACCCCGCCTGTTATGGATGCAAAAGAGCACTTGGTACGGGAGTTTTATGCCAATGTGGAACACATCAAGAAGGGTACCAAAGTGACCAAAGTGAGTAACTTGAAGTTCAGATTCGACCAAAGCACTCTGAACACATACCTGAGATTCGAGGAGGTAGAGGCCATCCAGTACATGGAGAAGCTTGCTATGGGTGATGTTGCTCGCCCTTGGTTAGCAGAGATTTTGGCTTGAAGAGAACTCATTTAACACTCGTGTTTACTTCATATTCCTTCTAACCTGACTCTCTTCTTTGTATATAGGCCATGGTGCTTCATCGAGAAGCATCTTCAAAATAGGAGGAGGAGATTTTTTCCCTTCGAGTTGAACTCGCAAAGGCTCGACAAGATCAGTCTGATCTCGTCAAACAGGTAATGTAACTTTTCGTAGGTCTTACTAAGTGTTAGTTCAAATTTGCCTACTAGCCCTTCATTCTTACAGTTTCAGCGGAAAGGTGAGCTGGTGGAGCAGCTTTGGGAGGAGGCCAAAATGAAAGAGGCCGAAACTCTGGGGCGGAGACAACATATGAAGCGCCTCACCTTGGAGAAGGATACACTTCGGTCCTAACTGGCATCAGTCAAAAGCAAGCTTCAAGTTGTGAAGGAGGAAAACTCGGTCCGAGCTTGGAAGGTTGAAGAGCTCGAGGCTAAACTGGCCGCCGAACTTTCTAAGTCTAAGCATAAGGTAGAGGCACTTGTCGCCTCTGACCGATCTGATGTCGAGGCTACCAGTCTTCGGGCACAAGAGATCTCTGTCATAGTTAATATAAGAATGTCGTGCGCAGTTGGACATTCTAGGAGGCAATCTCGGAGAGAGGCTCTCGAAGAAATACACGCCCGTGGCTTCGACCTCTCGGCCGATATTGAAGATGCCAATATTTTGGAAGCCGAGGATGCAACTTTGCTTACCGATGAAGAGGATTTAGCCAGAGGGTCCGAGAGCGGAGAAGGTGAGGATGAGGCCGCAGAAGAAGCGGCTCCTGAAGATGCGGCACCCGAGGATGGGGCTTACGAGGACAAGGCTCCCAAATACGCGGCTCCTAGAGTAGACTAGTATTTAGGACTTTCTATCCTTTTTTATCTCTTCCGTGTAAGGCCTTGATTTTGCCCTTTGTACAGACCATCTGGTATATAAAAAAAAACTTCTCTTTGATGCCTTCGTATGCTTTTGGTTTCCGACACACTTCTTTCCTTTATCAAAGTTTGTTTGAATATTTTTATTGTCGTGATCCAACTCGTGATCGAAATAAACCCTTAAGCTTTTAATTTTTACAAGGGCAAGTCCCCGAGTTTGAAACTCGTTCGAGACTTTGTCTCGGGGGTGGCTCGATCGAACTGACTGATGAGTTATCTTTAATAACCAAGTTTGAGCTTTTATGATAAAATTAAATCTTAGATTTTCGTTAAGATTTTTGAGCTCGCCGCTATGTACCCTTTAGGTGAATCTTCGAGATGTAGTTAGCATTTGTTTGAGCTCGGAATAACTGAACCCTTGGGTTAGAATCGAGTGAGGGCGAGGTCTCGAACTGTAATTATATTGGCCCCTAGGCTTATTAGATCGGCCCTTAGGCTCTTTATATTGGCCCTTAGGCTTTTTAGATCGGCCCTTGTGCTCTTTAAGTTGGGCCAATTCGGCCTCTGAGAATGGCAATCATTTTCCCTTTTCGGCTAAAAGACTTAGTGAAAATTTCTATATGCCTTAGCATGTGTTTTTTGTACCCTTTGGGTTTTCTGAGGGCCCAATTATCGGAACCTTACTTTCTCTTAACTCGTTTGTGTTAAGATAATTTGATACCTATTGAGGTTTTTTCGAAGGCTGATATTATCGAAGCCTTTAAATTATTTGAGGGTTGATTTTATCTAAGCCCTTTTTTCTTTACTTTGCCGAGGGTAGCCTTATCTAACGGTTTTTTAAAGTATTTGAAGGCCTTTAGTTTATGTCAGAAATCGGACGTCTCCGAGCCGCATTATTTCGGCCGTAGACTTTTATGTGACCGTAGTCTTTAATGTAGATGTAGCCTTCAATATGGCCGTAGCATTCGGGTATGTCTCATGGACTTGTTTCCCGATAACATTTCAAACTTGTTCGATATGTTAGTCCTCGAGTGTGATGGCCTTGGCCTATATATCAAGGGGTTCCTCTTTGAGGTCTTATGATTTTGAACTTAAATAGCCCGAGTGTGTAGTCCCCGAGTGTTAGAGGTATGCTTTTACTTGGTCCTTGATCCATTTTTCACAAGTGTTATTTTTCGACAATAGATCAGAATCATAAGTACATGACTCGTGTAGTAGAAATTCTACTTCAAACATGAGATGTTCGTGAAAGAAAATGCTTCTTTGTATTTTTTTATACATGCATACATGTTTTGTTGTCAGGAATTGGCTAACCTATATGGACACGGTTCATTTGACCGTTTGGCCCATTACAAATTTCTTCCTATCGATACCCATTAATATATAACATCCGAGGGTGATGCCCCCCAGTATTCAAGGTTGATTGCAAAGAAGCCTTATATACTTTTGAATTATCCTCAGGTAGCACATAGTTGTTTCCTCATTAAAACCCTCGACGGAAAAACCCATTTGGGATAAAAATCGGTCTAAGGGAAAAAGACTGCAGCATATACTTTAAAACTTGAGGTCTCGGTTTCTTGGATCGGATTCCTGCAATAGGTTAGTTTTATGTTAATGAAAAAGGAGAAATCCATACCTTATCAATAGTACCGGTTGAGGAGTGATATGTTCCAGTTGTTCGACAATGGCTCGCCGTCATTGTTCTGAGCTTGTAAGATCCTTTCCCTACTATGTTGATAATTTGATAGGGTCCTTCCCAGTTAGGACCGAGTTTCCCTTCATTAGGGTCTCGAGTATTGATGGTGACTTTTATTAAGACTAAGTCCCCGACTTTGAAGTGTCGGAGATTGGTTCTTCGATTGTAATATCTCTCAATTCGTTGCTTTTATGCATCCATTCGAATGAGTGTTGCTTCTCGTCTTTCATCTAACAACTCGAAACTAGTATTCATGGCCTCGTGGTTCGATTCCTCTATTGCATGTTGAAACATGGCGCTTGGCTCCCCGACTTCGACCAGTATCAAGGCTTCGGAGCCATATACTAAAGAAAATGGAGTTTCTCCGATACTGGACTTCGATGTTGTCTGATACGCCCATAGAACCTCGGGAAATTTTTCTCTCCACTTCTCTTTGGCTTTGTTTAGCCTTTTCTTCAAGTTCTAGATGATAGTCATGTTAGTTGATTCGACTTGTCCGTTCCAGCTAGAGTGATACGATGTCGACAATATTCTCTTTCTTTTTGTAATCTTCAAAGAATTTTGTTACTTTGTTACCGACGAACTGCTTGCCATTATCATATACTATTTTCGCGGGTATCCCAAATCGACATGCGCTGTGATCCCATATGAAGTCGATCACTTCTTTTTCTCTAAGTTTTTCGAAGGTCTGTGCTTCAACCCATTTTGAGAAATAGTCCGTCATAAATAATATGAACTTATCTTTACCTGGGGCCGATGTAGAGGACTAACGATGTCCATTCCCCATTTCATGAATGGTCATAGGATAGGACCGAATGAAGTTGTTCGACGAGGTGGTTGATCATTGGTGCAAACCTTTGACATTTGTCGCATCTTCGAACAAATTCCTTATAGGTATTCCTGAGAACTGAAGAAATGTGCTTTCTTGCAGGAGTATTGGAAAATGAGCCAAAGATATGAAAATCAACTCCAGAAGGAGTATTTTTGACAAGGACTAAAACCAAGAAAAACAGAAAAGTGCAGACCGCACAATATTGAGTGCGGCCGTAGAATATGAAGGACCTCTAACAGAATTCCTTTGCAAAGTGCGGACCGCACAATTATTGTGCGGCCGCAGAAGATGAGGTTGAGAGAGATGGAGTTTTGGGTCCATGAAAAAGTTCCGACCGCACTATTATTGTGCGGCCACAGAATTCAAGAGTGCGGCCGCACTCAAAAATGTGCGGTCCGTAAAAGTCCCTCCTGTCAATCTCAAATTCAAGAGTGCGGCCGCACTCAGAAATGTGCGATCCGCGGAACCTGAAGAAGTTCGGCCGCAACTCAAAATTGTGCGGCCACAAAAGTCTATCATGTCAAGCCAGCTACAAAGTGCAGACCTCACACAGAAATGTGCGGCAGCAAAACTTCCGCAGGGGAAATTTCATCTGATAATTTCAGCTGTGTATAACTAGTCTTTTTTGTCAAAATTAGGTTAAGTTTGAAATTTAGAAAGTAGATAGCCATTTTTCCTATACTGCTTTGGGAATATTTGTATTACTATATCATTTTAACATTGGATTTTCATCCTTTTATCGCCTATTATGAGTTTAATCTTATTTTCTTCTTTAATTTCTTCATTTTTTCCTGTGAGTAGTTAAATCTCTAGCTAGAGTAGTGACCCAACCCTAGTGTGGGTACCTAATGGGTGTTAAACTTAGGCCTTGTTTGTGATGGGTGTGTGATATTTAGCCTATTTCTTGCTTGAATTTAAGAATTGATGATTGCAAACATTGACTCATGCCTAATTGACTTAGTCTCTACTTGAGAAAGAGAGACTAAGTCTAGGAAAACTTATGCAACAAGAAATTGGGGTGAACTCAAACAATTGATAGCCCCAATTAAAGGGTTGAATCTAGAGATAGTAAGACCCGACTTGAGCATCTATCACTTGTTTTGTGAATTACCCATTTGGACTTGAGAAAGCCAAATTGGGCAAAACCACTCTAACTACCCTGAGGTATCGAGTGGGTAATCGTGTGTGATTGCTATATTACACCCCGACCAACCAAACCTTCCCTAAAGCCCACAATCCGTTAGGTAACCAACTAGGTGAAAGTCACAACCCTAGATCTTTTATAAACTTGAAAAACATCAATATAAAAAAAATATTGTTCTCTAGCTTTACATTTACAAACAACAGTATAAATTGTAGAAGTAGAACAAAACAACCAAGTATGTGGAAGTGCATTTTAGGCACATCTTACGCTTAGTCTAAGTATATACCTAATCCAAGATAAGCTCCATGAGGAATCGATCACAACTCAAAGTTGGGTAGTTATAATTGTATCGACCGCTTCACAATCCCAATCAGTGGTGTGAATTTGGGAGACTTCAATCTCCTTGCTGAAGGTATAATCCGAATTAATTCTTTTGTTGAAATTATTAATTTTGTTACTAATTACAAATTTTTCATTGAAGGTTTGGTCATCAATGAGGCATTTCAAGTTGCAGCAATGATTGAGAAGTTGCCCCCTTTATGGAGGGACTTTAAGAACTACTTGAAATACAAGCGCAAGGAGATGAAACTCGAAGATCTCATCATTCAATATAGGATTGAAGATGATAATAAGCTGCAGAAAAAAAAAAGACACGTGGGAAATTAATAATTATGGGAGAAAATATTGTTGAGACTGCTCCAACTAATTCGAAAAAGATGAAAAAGTCTTCTGGACCAAAACAATATCTTAGCAAGAAGAAATTCAAGGGAAACTGCCACAATAGTGGAAAGCTTGGACACAAAGCTGCAAAATGTCGTGCTCCGAAGAAAGGGAAGAAAAAGGGTCAAGCAAATATGGTTTAAAAAAATAATGATATTGATGACTTGTGCGTTATGTAATTCGAAGGCAACTTAGTGAGGAATCCTAATGAGTGGTGGATTGATTCTTCAGCCACCCGCCATGTTAGTGTTGTTAGAGAAGCATTTGCTTTATATGCTCCCGCTGGACCTGACGAGACCATTTTTATGGGAAATCCTGGAATGGCCAAAATTGAAGGTTATGGAAAGATATTCCTGAATTAAGGAAGAACTTAATTTCTATTTTACTTCTCGTCAAGAATGGTTTTAAGTGTATTTTTGTTTCATACAAAGTTGTAATAAGTAGGAACAAGATGTACCTAGGGAAATTTTACCTTACCGAGGGCCTTTTCAAGATAAATGTAATGATTGTTGACAATAATAAAATTTCAGCTTCTTCTTACTTACTTGAGTCAAATAATTTATGGCATATACGTTAGGGACATATCAATTATAAAACCTTGCAAAAATGATTAATTTGGAGTATTGCCTAAGTTTGAATGCAAAAAATCAAAATGTCAAATATGTGTGGAATCTACGTATATTAAATATTTTTATAAGTCAATTGAAAGTAATTCAAATCCTTTAGACTTAATTCACACAGGTATTTGTGACATGAAGTCAATACCATCTCGCGGTCGAAATAAGTATGTCATAACTTTTATTGACAACAGTACTCGATATTGATATGTTTATTTAATAGTAAATATGAAGCAATCAATGCATTCAAGCAATACGATAACGAAATTCAAATGAAACTTAACAAGAAAATCAAAATGATAAGAAGCGATAGTGGTGGTGAATACGAATCTCATCTTGAAGAGATATGTTTAGAATATGGAATTATTCATCAAACAACGGACCCTTATTCAGGAACCGCTGAGCCTCGTCGAACACGGACGAAGCGTCTAGCTCGGGACCATCGTCGACCTTGGTGAAGCAATCTCGGAATATATAATTCCCTCCATGGACTTGTACCACATCGGGAGTACCTATGGCTTAAGCATCTCAGAATTGCCCCTCGGAGAATGAGGGGTCGAGCGGTGAGTCGCCGATGTTGATTATCCCAAGTGAATCACTTGAGACATTAGCTTCTTTTTGCAGGGCCTCAGAGCTAGACCCTTCAGGCACCTCCACCGGCTAGTTATCACGGCGGAGGGCATTCTCACCACCCGGTTTCTCGGGGACTTCGCTCGGGCCCTCCTCCAAAATTCCCTTAGCTCGAGGAGGAGCTGCCGCGAACTCCACCGGCTCGGCAGACCCAATGTTTCGAGCTACCAGCTGGCAGTCGTCCTCTTCACCTCCTTCATCGATGCAAGGAACATATGGCTCGACTTTCGACTTCCGAGCTCTACTTTTTCTTGGGTTGGGGGTATATTAAGGGGAAGCCCTTCTCCTTTTCCTCTTTCCTATCTGTCTTCGACGCTTTCTCCCCCTCGGGCAGAGGTGGACTCATGGCCACATTTTCACCAAGGCCTACATGTGAAGGAATAGAGTCAGCAAGAATTGTAGTACAAAGAAACCTCGGTGCAAAAGCAAAGGGACTCACCATGGTTTTTGGCCTCTTATCGGCCTTTGGCCAAATCACGCCAGCAACGTTCGGCGTAGGTAGAGGTGGAAGCCAGCTGTCAAAACCAGCCTTCGAGATCCAGAATTGCGCTGGGAAACCAAGGAGAAGCTACAGTATAAGAAGAAAACATGAGTAAATAAAAGGTATAAGGGAAGTAAAACGGTAAAGTACTCGAATGGAAATCACACTTACGCTTTATGTTCCATTCCTCGGGGAATGGCATTTTCTCGGCCGGAATAAGGTCGGATGTTTTAACTCGGACGAATCAACCCATCCATCCTCGGTCTTTGTCTTCATCAATGCCTGAGAACACCGTCTTCATGGCCGGGCGATGCAGTTTTATCAACCCACCTCGATAAAGGCAAGGATTGTATAGCCTTATCAGATGGTCGAGGGTAAAGGTCATTTCTTTGACCTTGCTCGAAAAGAACCTGATAAGATTCACGATACGCCAGAATGGATTAGATGAAAGAAAAATTGATTATTAATCGCATAAAATACAATATTTTCAGTAATCGATAGTGTTTGATATTTTGATGCATCATAAAAATTTAGATTGGAGCTTATACTGATGCATGTAGGCTTTAATATAGCCCCACAAAGAAGATATTGATGAGGTTGGCGTGGAGGAAATATGTTAAGCATCTTCCTTTCAATGTGACCACTATTCCTAAGCATGAAAAGCGGGCCACGCAAGAGATTAGACAAGTGGCTGGATAGTTTTGACTTTTGACCTTGCGTTTAAAGATGAATTTATTGAGATTGGATAAGAGGATGAACTGATAGGTAAAGGAAAAGAATAGTGGATGTCACGACCCAATTCTCCCTCCGACTGGGTCTCGTGACAGCACCTAGTCTAGACGACTAGGTAAGCCTATACCTTAAGCGAAATTTAGATAAAACAGTTAAAATAACAATAAGTGAAATACATCATAATAAAGTCGACGCCGCTCGGCATAAACAGTTACTTTACCCAGAACCCAGAATATCACAATACATCACAAGCTACTCTACTGCTCAAACTGTACAACTGGATAGAAAAGACCGTATAGTTTCATCTACAAGTACTACAACTTCAAGATAGGAAGGGGACTCGGAGATCTGCGGACGCTGCAGATTATACCTCGAGTCTCCTGATACCGCTGTTGCTGGCTAGCTGAGATACCGCGTACTAGGACCTAGATATGCACATGGGGAAAACATGCGCAGAAGGGCGTGAGTACTCCATATTCGGTACCTAGTAAGTGCCAAGCCTAACCCCAGTCAAGTAGTGACGAGGTCAGGTAGAGGCCCTACTGAGGTTTGCAAAGTAGCAGATAAAGGGAACAAGTAAGTAAAACGTGTGATAATCGACAAGAAATATAAGTAAAGTCTAGCAAGGAACGGTATAATCAAATGCTAGGATCAATGCAGTATATATATATATATATAAAGCTCTGAAAGAAAGTAAAGGCGCAATGCAATGCAATATGAGGGAAAGGCTCAGGTCTCTGCCTGCAATCCCTATGTATGCAATGCAAAATGAGGGAAAGGCTCATGTCTATGCCCGCAATCCCTGTATGCAATGCAGAATGAAGGAAAGGCTCAGGACTATGCCCGCAATCTCTGTATGCAATGCAGAATGAGGGAAAGGCTCAGGTCTATGCCCGCAATC
>ML278950.1:0-25974 GCA_005239495.1 Nicotiana undulata
TACATAACAAACAGAAAGAATAATATTTACAACCATAAAAATAGATTATCTACAAATTATCTACAATCTAAAAATTACCTACAATTTGTCTACAAATTATCTACAATCTAGAAATACTGTATATTAAAATATTATTTTTCTGCACCAAATAAACAGATCTTACCCTAAGCCTCTGAGATAATGTTTTGTTCTCCAATTCTTTGTTGAATTTGGACCCAAGGTATGTGAAAGTACCCTTTGCCTTCAATAACTTCTCGTTGGTCCAACGTTCAAGAAGAGTCCTCATATACTCTAATAGGTCAAATATTGGCATCTCTCTTGCATCTTTTGTTACAACATTCAACGACTCTGCAATATTTGATGTCATAGTCCAAGTTCTATTCACTGTTGCATGTACTCTTGACCATCTATGATAGCCAATATAATGTAGGTATGATTTAATACGCGGGTCTATCTGTTCAATCTTCGACATCCTTTCATTAAATTCATCCAGAGTGTATGACTATGATGTGGCAAAGTACAATTCATTTAATTGTAGATGACCCTTCTTGAACTTTGCCCTTATATTTGTCCAAATATGACACATGCAAGAGTAGTGTGGCATGCCCGGATAGACAATTGATGTTGCCTTCATGATACTCTCATTCCTATCTGAAACAACACACATTGAATGTCTTTCACCATATACTTGCTTGAATTTCTCAAAAAACCACTTCCATGATGCGTCGTTTTCCGAATCAACCACAGCATATGCCAAAGGCAATATTGTACCTACATTATTAGTCAAACAATAATTAACTAGCAGCTTTGAAAATACATATAAAAAGACAAATACATATAAGCTACAATATATCTACATTTTATAAACTGCCTACAAAATATCTATAATTTTACCTGCTGCATCCATTGTGCTTGTTGTCAGCATAACCCCCTTGTAGGCTGACTTTAAGAATGTCCCATCAACCACTACTACTGGCCTACAATGTTCCCAACCACTTATTGATGTACAAATAGCAACAAATGCATATAAGAAGCATTCATATGCTGTCTTCTTCAATTTAACAACTGAACCAGGATACGTCTTCTCAAGAATATAAAAATATTTTGGTAATTTGTTGTAGGAGTCAGCGGGATGACCTCTCAAAACCTGTAAAGCCTTTTCCTTTGCTCTCCATGCTTGCATGTAGCTTAGGTTCACTCTGTGTTCGGATAACATGTCAGTTTGTATGTCCTTTGGTGTGTAAACTATCTTTGGATCACAATACTTTGGAATGACCATGCTACCAACTACAACTGCAGTACGTTTGCGTTGTATGAATGTATCATCCATTAAGGAGCATGTGTGTTGTCGGTTGAAACTCCTGATCTTGAACATTGCAGAATCATTAATTGATGTTGCCTTGAAGTGCCAATTACAGTTTTCACCAACGCATATAAGCCAGTAGCTACAAAAAAATACATTTTTAATACAGTTTATCAATGCAGATGTAACAAAAGGACTATTTTAACATAAAATAACACACTATACAATATAACTACAATTCATCTACAATGTTTGAAAAACACATATCACAAGGAAAAGACTGTTTAGAATGATCTTTTCACCATTCAGATCTTCATACCTTTTGTGGCTAGATCTTTTAACCCTGAATTGGAACTTGTGCATGACAGAATAATGCTTCATTGCAGTTGTAATTGTTTGCTTGTCTTGATACACTTGTCCTTCTTCAATAACACTTTGTGTACCTTCAGTTATTATTTCACTTTGATATTCCGCTATAACGGAAGATGCTGGCATATCAAGTAACTTTAGTGTCCCAGACGAACCTGCATGAAAATAAATATAAACAGTGCCATTACAATTTTGTAGAATCTTTGTAGATGAGTTGTAAATGAAGAGAAAATTTTGTAGTCAACATTTGTTTCCACATAGATTGTAGTTTAATTGTAGTATAAATGTAGTAATTTTGTAGATACTCTTAAAATAATACTTCTATATACATAATTAAACTGATATGTAGTTATTTGTAGATAAATGTAGGTATTTTGTAGATATTCACATAAAATCAGAATTTCAAAGAATTTGAAACATAACAAACCTTCACTTGTGTTCTCATTGGTAACACTCAATTCCATATTGAACTCTCATACACTTATACATAACGGATATGATCCTAAGTTTTTATTCTCCTTTTTTGTCTCCATATATACACGAACACCCATATCGTTCCTAATCTCCATTGGAGGACAATTCTCCTTCACAATGTATTTGATTTCTACAATTTTTTCCGAAGTATCAATCATTAATTGCCCTGCAATTGTAGAAATCAACATACTGTAACTGGCATCCTCATCGATCACAATGCCATCTACCCGAAAATCTCGAAATCTTCCATAGCTATCCCACTTTCCATTCAATTGTAGCATAATTGGGATTTTGGACATGATTGCATTTTTTTGAAGAAGAATTGTTGAATATTTTGTCGATTTTTTGATTTGTGGATTGAGGAAAAAAGTCGAAGAACAGAGTATCGGCAGAACAGAGTAGCTACAATTTGATTTGAATTTGTTGAATATTTTGTCGTTTTTTGTGTTTGTTGATTATGAAAAAATATCGACGAACAGAGTTTTTGCAGAATTATTTGATTTGAAATTGAAGATAACATCTAATTCATGATTTCCGTTTCAAATTAGATATTAACGTCGCTAGAATCAATTAGAATATTTAGTCTCAGATTTGTAGCCGCCTAATTTTGAAGGAATCCGCGCGTAATACTGGGTATTTAATGAATGGTATAAATTTTGTAAAAAAACTGTAAACATGGCGGATAATTATGAAACTATGCACATTTTTTGTAATAAGGTTTCATATATGGTATAGGAAGGAAAAAAATCCCTATAATATATGTCCATCAGCACACAAAAAATTCCAGCACTACAAATCATGTTCATATCAATAATTTCGGAATAGAATTCACTTAAAAATGCAACTAAACCAATCAAAAAATGTTCAAACTACCATATGATACCAATATGGCATATAACTATACCAACATGGTATACTGTTTTACTTGTTAATTTCCGACAACTATATGATTATACTATTATTACATAACAAACATGCATAAAGAGAAAAATAAAAAAAATAGTTGACCACAAATTAATATAATAAAGTATTTCAAGATATTGTACTATACTACTAGTATTAAAAGAAGATCAAATAGTGTACCAATTAAATACAACTAATACAACCAAAAAAGGATTCAACTAGCATATGATACCAATATAGTATATAGCTATACTAATAGGGTATATAGTTATGCGGGGTCGTTCCAACAACTGCATATAACTATAAAGACTATTACATAATACACAAAATCTATGTCCGTATATAGCTAAAAGAAAATCCAACACAGCAAAACATGATCATATAAATCATTTCAGAATAGACTTCACTTAAAAATGCAGCTCAAACAACCAAAAATATTCCAACTACCATATGATACCAATATGACATAACTATACCAATAGAGTATACAATTTTACTATTTGATTCCAGACAACTATATATGACTATATTACTATTACATAATACACATGCATAAAGAGAAAAATAAAAAAAAGTGTACCGCATATTAATATAATAATGTATTTCAAGATATTATACTATAATACTAATATATAAAATAAACGAATAAAGAAAAAATCAAAATGATTACATAACACACATGCTTAAGGGAAAATTAAAAAAAAAACAAGATATTGTACTATTCTACTATTACTAAAGAAAAATCAAATAGTGTACCAATTAAATGTAGCTAATACAACCAAAAATGTTTCAACTAACATATGATATCAGTATAGTATATATTTATACCAACAGGGTATACAATAGTACGCAAAGGGTTTTAAAAAGTTTTTTTTTATTCAATTATTAAACTGAAATAGTATCAGTTGTCAACAGAAATTTCAATAAATTCTAAAAGGACCTAATTGTAAGAGTATACCGTATATAGTATATAGTATATTATTGGAATGAATTGTACAGTAAAATGGTATTGTATACAATACAAATTCTTCTTTGTCAATTCAACGCAATAAGTTATACACTATTGAATTAATCAAAATGGTTTATAATATGTTATTTCGGTAATATAGAAGATCAGTTCACTCCTTCAAAAATAAATAGTAATATACTATTGCAGTTAATTATATACTCTTGAATTAATTATTGTATACCAATACAATATACAATATACCATTTTAGTATACAGTACATGTCACAACCCATTTTCTGAACAAGGCGGGACAGGCACCTGATCACTAAACATGACCGAGCGGACCATCCGCGCTTACGAGATCTATTATAACTTCAAACTTTATATGCTAGAAGGCAATATTGTAACCAAATACTTTAATTAATTTAAATATCTAAAATAAACCGACTCCAAAACTTTATTCGTAACGACCAATGAAATACTGCTAAGTTATTATCAAAAACATCTGAATCTTAACCCACCGAGTGTGTCTATGAAGTCTCTATTGATAAACTGACGCACTGCTCAGGACATGAGATTTCATGGCTAGTTCTCCAAGTAAACAAAGAAATAACTAAATAAAGATGACTCTAAGGAATACTCCACGAACAAAATCGGAGCTCACCAATAACACTGAAAGAGAGGAAAGTCCTAACCCGCAGCCTGCTCGCCTGCAAAATCGGTTCCTACGTTGTACCGCAGACCAACGTAGGTTCCCAAAAGGGAATGTCAGTACCATCCATTGTACTCAGTGAGTCTCAACGACAGGTGTCACGACCCAATTCTCCCTCCGACTGGGTCTCGTGGCGGCACCTAGTCTAAACGACTAGGTAAGCCTATTAATTAAGCAAATTTTAGATAAAACAGGTAAAATAATAATAAGTGAAATAAATCGTACTAAAGTCGACGCCGCTCGGCATTAACAGTTACTTTACCCAGAACCCGGAATATCATAACACATCACAAGCTACTCTACTGCTCAATAAGTACAACTGGATAGAAAAGACCGTATAGTTTCATCTACAAGTACTACAACTGCAAGATAGGAAGGGGACTCGGAGATCTGCGGACGCTGCAGATTATACCTCGAGTCTCCTGATACCGCTGCTGCTGGCTAGCTGAGATACCGCGTACTAGGACCTGGATCTGCACATGGGGAAAACATGCGCAGAAGGGCGTGAGTACTCCACATTCGGTACCCAGTAAGTGCCAAGCCTAACCCCAGTCAAGTAGTGACGAGGTCAGGTAGAGGCCCTACTGAGGTTTGCAAAGTAACAGATATAGAGAACAAGTAAGTAAAACAGGTGATAATCGACAGGAATTATAAGTAAAGGCTAGCAAGAAACGGTATAATCAAATGCTCGGATCAACGTAGTATATATATATAAAGCTCTATAAGGAAGTAAAGGTAAAATGCAATGCAAAATGAGGGAAAGGCTCAGGTCTATGCCGCAATCCCTGAATGCAATGCAGAATGAGGGAAAGGCTCAGGTCTATGCCCGCAATCCCTGTATGCAATGCAGAATGAGGGAAAGGCTCAGGTCTATGCCCGCAATCCCTATGTATGCAATGCAAATGAGGGAAAGGTTCAGGTCTATGCCCGCAATCCCTGTATGCATACGTAATATAAAGTAAATATCCAAAATAATGTAGTTTAAGGGTTTGAGGAAAAATCGGTTGGAAATCTCGAAGAAAATCATTAAATCAGTTTCAAAGAATAGTAATGATTGAAAAATCAGTTAGAAATCAATTTACCATGATAAACCTTAAGTTATTATGCAACATAAATGATAACAGTAATAATAGAGTTTAAAAGGAAACATTATGTAGAAAGAAATAAGGAACTTCAGTGAAAATATCCCGTGCACGCGCTCGTCACCTCACGTACACGGGGTTTTTATAGGAAAAACCAGTAAAAATGCCTAAGGGAGATTCCCCAACACAGAGTTAGGCAAGCCACTTACCTCAACTGTGCAAATCAACCGCTAATCACTCTCTTGCCACGAGTATCCAACTCCGGGTGGCCCAAATCTATTCAATTCGATGGGATAACGTAAATATAAATTCAAGAAATCGAAATAACTAATTAATTCAGAACTAATACGCGAAATTAGAAAATTTGACCAAAACGCCCCTCGGGCCCACGTCTCGGATTCAGGTAAAATTTATATTTTCCGAAACCTTATTCACTCACGAGTCTAATCATATGAAAATCTCTCAAATCGGAGGTCAAATACCCAATCAAAACCCTAAAATTCGTTCTAGGAAGTTTTTTCTAATTTTCTCAAATTTCAACTAAAAAATCTCGAATTAAGGGTGGAATTTAAGACTAGGATCATGGAAATTAACCTATGATGGTTGGAAATCACTTACCTCGATTACCCACATGAAATGTTTTGTCAAAGATCGCCCCTCCCGAGCTCCCACAACTCAAAAATGGTGAAATAACATAACCCTCAGATTTTTAAAATATGAACAGGGATTTCCGCACCTGTGGTCCCTTTAACCGCACCTGCGGAATATTCATCGCAGGTGCGGAAAATCACTTATTGACCTGGGACCTCTCCTGCGATAGAAAGGTCGCGCCTGCGGTTCTGCGCCTGCGGAGCCCAGGTCGCGCCTGCGATCCCTGACCAGGCCACTAGGACCGCCCCTGCGATAGAAAGGTCGCGCCTGCGGTTCCGCGCCTGCGGAGCCCAGGTCACACCTGCTATCCCTGACCAGCCGCTGGGGCTTCGCACCTGCGGAAAAATTCCCGCGCCTGCGTGCTCGCACCTGCGGAAATTCCATCGCAGGTGCGGAACACCAGATACAGGTCTGGTTCAGCACTTTGAAATTTTCCAAACTTCCCGTTAAACATCCGAATCGACTCCGAGGCCCCCGGGACCTCAACCAAAACCACCAACTGACCCCAATACCTCATTCCAACTTAGTCGAACCTTAAAAACACGTCCCCTAACGTCAAAATATCCAAAAATGCATAGATTCAAGCCTAGGAACTTATGAATTTTCAAGAATTCACTTCCGACGCCGAACCACGTCTAAACTCGTCCGAATGACCTCAAATTTTGCACACAGGTCATAAATGACATTCCGGACCTGCTGTCGCTTTCGAAATTTCATTCCGAGTCCGATATCAAAATCTCACCTATCGGCCGAAATCGCCGAAATTCTATCTTCCGCCAATTCAAGCCTAAATCTACGTCTGGCCTCAAAAACACATTCCGAACACGCTCCCAACCCCGAAATCACTAAACGGAGCTGACGAAGTCGACATATTTCCATTCCAGATCCGTCTTCAGACATCTCCCGCCCCGAAAGCTCACCTTAAAGGACTATATGCCCAAAAACACTCCAATTTTTATCACTCAACACTCCGACTCGTTCCATTAATCTAATAAGATGAGGGAGGAACAATTATCAGGGGATCGGGGCGCTAACTCCCCAAAACGACCGGCCAGGTCATTACAGCAGGGGAGGAAAATTTAATAAAATAAATATTACGAGCAAAGATTCTAAAGGTATGGAAACATAAAGCTTCTAAGAACAATTCTAAAATAATTGCAATATAAATGTTATGAATATTCTAAAAGAAATTTCTTTCTTTTTCTTTTTTATAAAAATACTTCACTTTATACTTCGGGAGTTCCAACTATCCTGACCTATTTCTATCTTAGTCACCGTGTGATCGGCACGGGTTTGATCCCAACCTGATCGAATAGTCCCAATCCATGAGGTGTCACTCGCTTCATGGTTCTCAACGCTCATGTATCATACCTTAGTCTGGCTAAGTAAATTCTCAGCAACGAGACCCTCGGCTTGTGTGCTCCTTACTTTGGCACAAGTAGTTTCAGGAAGTCAATGCCTTGGTCAAGACCCTCGGCCTGGACGATGATCCCTTCTCAGAATAGAGGATACTCCCAAAAATCTTTTCTTCCTAGAACTTCTTCTCATGACATTTCTAGTCTAAATCTTGTTTGAAAGTGATTTATCAATATCCATAATAATATTCTTGAGTGTTATATAGCATAAGCATGAAATAAAATTACACAAAGTATTTTTAAAATTTCTATCTAACTCTTGAAACTTTAACATGTAAGATCATGTAATAAAGTATAAAAATATGAAAAATAGACGCTTATACTTCTCGAGTAAAATACATATGCTTGAACTAGAATATACTTAGTCAACATTAACTCATTCGTTCCAATTAAGCACATGATGACTTATTAAGGCATTTTATCAAACACTTTGTGGGCATATTTTTGAGAGCAGAACCACTTTAGTAAAGGGTTATATCCACTCACCTCAAAACTCCTTGAGCCAATACATAGGCCCCAGTCCAATTTATACCCGTCTAACAATTGATTCTACAACAACTAGTGCATTTGAATTAATTCATAAGTTTCACACTTAAACTTATTGTTGATATAAAGGAAGAAGGGAATTAACTTTTCAATTTTAACTATTACTACTGTAGGATAATTGACAATAAAGAATTTTATATACTTGAGTTCAAGAATAAGTGAGTTGTGAAGAACCCTATAATTTTTCGTGAAATTTCTGCTACCTCTCATAATTTTGTGCGTCTGTTTCTCTGTTTTTTGATCTCTAAGGCATAAGCCCTTTTTTTGTTCCCTTCTAAATTTTTAGCTTGAGTCACGTGACTCTCTTTTTCTTAATTATTTTTTTTTTGTTTTATTATTTTTCTCTTTTTATTTTATTTTTCCTTAACTAATAATTAATGATACTCACTTTTAATAATTACTAATATTAAAATTATTAATATTTTCCTAATTATATATACAATTATTTATAAATAGAGAAGTAACTCAAAAATCAATTACAAGGGTTTAAATCTGTAATAGAAGTATAATTTTAGATAAAAAATAATAATTTAAATTATATATTTAGCGAGTTTTGAAACTTCTACAGATTTGAGGAGTGTTACAATCTTCCTACTTAAAAACATTCATCCTCGAATGTTGCTAGGGCCTTATTCTTAAGCTAATAATCATTCCTTAAGACTTTGAATTTCTTAAGTTTTCTTAGTACTACTAACTTTCCTAGGTTCACATACCTTTTTCCTCAAATAAATATGGATATTTCTTCTTCATATCTTCCTCGACCTCCCACGTAGCCTCTTTTGAATCATGATTACTCCACAAAACTTTTATCGATGCTATATCTTTTGTTCTCAACTTTGTTACTTGCCTATCGAGAATTTCTATAGGTAGCTCTTTATAAGTCAAGCCTTCCTTAATTTCTATGGTATCTGCGGGTATTATATGCTACTCGTCATGAATGTACTTTCTAAGCATAGACACATGAAAGACAGGATGAACAGAGGACAACTCAACGGGAAGCGCTAGCTCATAAGCCACGTTTCCTCTTTTTCTTCTATAATTTCATATGGTCCGATAAATCTACGACTAAGTTTCCCTTTATTACCAAACCTCATAACTCCTTTCATTGGTGAAACTTTCAAAACACTTTATCACCAACCATGAACTCTAAGTCACGATGCCTCTGGTCAGAATAAGACTTTTGATGACTCTGAGCCGCTTTCAGTCTTTCTCTAATTAGCTAAATTTTCTCTAAGGACTCACAAACAAACTCTGGACCAATCAACGACACCTTTTCTGGTTCAAACCAACCCACTGGAGACCTACATCTTCGCCCATACAACCCTTCATAAGGAGCCATGCCAATGCTGACCTGATAGCTGTTATTATAAGCAAATTCTATAAGTGGCAAGTGATCATCCCAATTACCTCCAAAATCTATAACACATGCACGCAGCATATCTTCGAGTGTCTGAATGGTCATTTCTTCCTATCCATCGGTCTGTGGATTGAAAGCGGTGCTCAAATTGACCTTGGTACCTAATATTTTCTGAAATGCCTACCAAAAATGTGACGTGAACTGAGGGCCTCTGTTCGATATAATTGAAATCGGAGTACCATGCAATTAGACTATTTCTTTTATGTACAATTGTGCATACTGCTCTGCGGAATCTATCGTCTTTACTGGTAGGAAATACGCGGACTTTGTCAGTCGGTCTACAATAACCCAAATTGAATCATGCTTACAGTATGTGCGAGGTATACCTACTATGAAATCCATATTAATCATCTCCCATTTCCATTGTGGTATCTCTATATCTTGATCTAGGCCACCAGGTCTTTGATGCTCGGCTTTTACTTGCTGTCAATTCAAATATTTAGCCACATGATCTGCTACTTTCTTCTTCATGCCTTTCAACCAATACAACACTTTCAAGTCAAAATACATTTTGGTAGCACCTGGGTGGATAGAGTACCTCGAACTGTGAGCTTCTTCCATTATGGCCTTCCTAATCCCATTTACATCAGGCACACATAACCGATCATTCAACTTCAAAACTCCATCAGTTCCTAGGGTGAAAGCAGTGATTTCCTTGTTTCTAACTCCTTCTTTTAACTTCACTAAGTACGAATCTTCGTCTTGCTTAGCCTTAACATGCGAAACTAGAGAGGATTGCGCTATGGCATAAGCAGTTATACCTCCTTCTTCGGTCTCATCCAGTCTAATTCCATCATTTGCCAGTTTTCAAATTTCTCGACCCAAAGTTCGCCTTTGTACTGCAAGATGGGCCAAGACACCCATTTACTTCCTACTAAGTGCATCTGCTACCACGTTAGCTTTGCCCGGGTGATAAAGGATATTTATGTCATAATGCTTTAATAGCTCGAGCCACCTTCTTTGTCTCATATTAAATTCTTTTTTCCTGAAAATGTACCTGAGGCTTTTGTGATCTGTAAACACTTCAGAATGCTCGCCATAAAGGTAGTGTCGCTATATCTTTAATGCAAACGCCACTGCTGCAAGCTCCAAGTCGTGTGCGGGGTAGTTCTTTCCATGATTCTTTAACTGCCTGGAAGAATAAGCAATAACTTTTCCATTTTGCATAAGAACACAACCAAGACCCACTCTAGAGGCATCACAATACACTATGAACCCACCCGAACTTGTCGACAAGGTTAACACAGGTGCAGTGGTCAACCTCTTCTTTAACTCTTGAAAACTCTTCTCACAAGCATCTGATCACTGGAACTTAACTGCTTTCTGAGTCAACTTAGTTAATGGAGCTGCAAGTGAGAAAAATCCCTCTACAAACCTTCTATAGTAGCCAGCTAACCACAAGAAACTTCTGATTTCAGTTAGCGTTAAAGGCCTTGGCCAGTTCTTGACTGCTTCTGTCTTCTGAGGGTCTACTTTTATGACTTCACTAGATACCACGTGGCATAATAATGCCACTTACTGCAACCAGAACTCACATTTTGAAAACTTAGCGTAAAGCTCATTCTCCTTCAGGGTCTGCAAGGCTATCCTGAGGTGGTCTGCATGTTCATCCTTGCTCGTAGAGTATACCAAAATATCATCTATAAACACGATAATAAAGGTATCAATGAATGGCTTGAAAACTCTATTCATGAGGTCTATGAATTCAGCTGGAGCATTTGTCAACCCGAAGGACATTACTAGAAATTCATAATGCCCGTAGCGAGTTCTAAAGACTGTTTTAGATATATCCACTTCTCTGATTCTCAACTGATGGTATCCCGACCTCAAGTATATTTTTGAAAAGTACTTTGCACCCTGAAGTTGATCAAATAAATCTTTAATTCTTGGCAGTGGGTACTTGTTCTTAATAACTTTATTCAACTGCCGATAGTCGACGCACATTCTGAGGGACCCATCTTTCTTCTTGGCAAACAGAACCAGGGCACCCCATAGTGTAACACTCGGCCTGATGAAGCCCTTGTCAAGGAGGTCTTTCAACTGTTCTCTCAACTCATTAAGTTCTGTTGGAGCCATCCTATAAGAAGGTACAAATATGGGCTGAGTTCCTGGCATGAGAGCCAAAGTCTATGATTCTTTTGGGAGGAAGTCCGGGAAGGTCATCTGGGAAAAATTCTGGAAATTGTCTAACAACTGGCATAAACTGGAGAGCTGGTGGGTCTGATTATGGATTAATGATGTGATCCAAAATAGGCGATACACCCCTTACTAATCATTCATTGTGCCTTAAGGTAAGAAATAAACTTACCTACAAGGGATGCTAAACTACCCTTCCACTTTAAGACTTCTTCATTTGGAAATTGGGACCTGACTATTTTGGCACGACAATCTAACATGGCATAGAATGAAGACAACCAATCCATACCCATGATCACATAGAAATCCACCATTTCTAACTCTATGAGATCGGCCTCGGTGTTGTGACCTTGGACTGAAACTATACAATCTCTATAGACTCTTGTGACTTTCACTTACTCGCCAGCTGGAGTAGATACTAGGAATGGATCACTAAGTTGTTTTGGTTCTAGTCCGAAGTTAATTGCAAAATATAGTGTCACATATGAAAACGTTGAACCTGGATCCATTAATACTCGTTTGGCCGAGGGCTTCCAAACACATCGTAAGCTAAACCGGTGTTGACAAATAACCAACCCGCAATGAATAGGGAAGGTATAGTAATGTTATGAATGACCTAGTATCGAATACTGGTAATAATATCAGCAAACGAACGTTCTCTTGTGCTTCCAGACATACTGAGCTCCACATATTCTTGTATAGTCAAAGACGATCTATTCCGTAAAAGATGAGATCAGTAAATGACAATTCACTGAAATTGCATCTTTGTGAGATCGTCAATATTGTACCGAGGGCGTCTTTAGAGTATACCGAATCAGTATAGCTATCCTTCTTCTGACACAGCAACGCAATTTGAAATAGNAGCGTTATGTGAGCAGACTAGAAGTATACATGTAATAACTTCTACAGATGGCTCTGCACTCTGACAATAAAGTGTAGAAAATAAACGGGGTTGTCCCCTTCCTTGAGTAACTCGATCTGCACCTCTGCCTACTCCATGCCCGGTCTGATTATGAGAACCACGAGCCTGAGGTGGTGCAACTGTAGTTGTTGAGGAACTAGAAGGACGAGTTGATCCACCACTGAAATTACGCCGCAACTTTGGGCAGTTGGCCTTTATATGACCAATGTCTCCGCAATTATAGCAACCATGAAACCCGAGCTTGCATTGACCTGAATGTTGCCGCTTACATGTTCCACAAAAACCTTGTTGGTGTGAATGTTGCTCAGCATGACTCTGGCTATGTGAGGATGATGTCCTAGCGATACTGGTTTCCATAACTTTGAGTACGTCTGAAGGAAGACCCACCACCTGACTGATGACTAGACTAAGCTGGTGCAAATGACTCCTTATCAGAGGAACCCCTTCCACCTTCGTTGGATGTATCATTGAACCTGCACGCCGTCCGGGCTTTCTTGTTATGCTATTTTTCTTCTCTCATTTTTTGTCTGTCTTTTTCTAAGTGCTTTGAGAATCCCACAACAGAGGAGAAGGTTGTCATTCCTATCGCTGCAGCTGATGTCGTATCCTTAATGTGGTAAGCCAAACCGCCAACAAACCTGCGAATCTTTGCTTTTTCTGTCTAAACCATATGAGGAGCATGCTTAGCTAACCTTATGAATTCCATGTAGTACTCTTGCACACTTTTATTCCCTTTCTTGAGTTGTTTGAACTCGGTAGCCTTAGCTTGCATATCGTTTTCCGGGATAAAGTTAGCCATGAAGGCCTCTTCAAATTCTTCCCAAGTAGGCGGACCATCATCTTCATCTCTTTCCTTTTCCCACATCTCTAAGCTGGGAAGCAGCCAGCTCCACAACTTCATCATCAAATGCCTTCATCACTCGGAAGGCTTTCTTGACACCCTCCAGCCACAACATTGGATTTTCATCAGCTATAGAACCATGGAACAATGGAGGACACAACTTCAAAAATTCATTCACTCTTGAGGACTCAGAATTGTTCTGTCTATTTGATTGAGGTGGAATCTCATCTCTTCTCTCGTTCGGGTTGGCCATGAAGGATTTAAACATCTCCATAGCACTGTTGGCAGCATTAAACATCTGACCCACCTATGGAGATATAGTTGTCTGAGTTGGAGCTGTTGTTGGGGACGGTACTGGATCCTGAGGTGCTGGATCATCATGCTCTACCCCTTCTTCATGTTCAACCCGATGTACTTGGACCCCCTTTGTGGATTTACCCTTCATTTTCTGAGTTGAAGCCTTCTTAGTTCTACCTTGAGCCACAATAGTTGCAATAGTTTCTTGAGCAACATCCTGAATGTCGGTGTCAGAGTTGCGAGTACGAGCCATTTCTGTGAGTTTTGGAGAAAAGAATACATTAGATAATTTCTTAGAGGTAGGCTCTACTGCATGATCTAAAGTATGAAAAAAATGAGACTTTTCCTAAATGCTTGTAGCCTCCTGTTTAAAATTTTGGCGCGTTTCATATATATAAACAAGACTCTACTAATACGACTTCATAGATCCATAGGGCTCCATAAACCCGAGGCTCTGATATCAAGTTTGTCACGACCCATTTTTTTAACAAGCCGGGACTGGAACCTGATCACTAAACATGACCGAGCGAACCATTTGCGCTTATCAAATCTATTATAACTTCAAACTTTATATGCCAGAAGGCAATATTGTAACCAAATACTTTAATTAATTTAAATATCTAAAATAACCGACTCCAAAACTGTATTCGTAGCGACCAATGAAATACTGCTAAGTTATTATCAAAAATATATGAATCTTAACAGGGGACGAAACTTTAATAAAATATACATTACGAGCAAAGATTCTAAAGGTATGGGAACATCAAGCTTCTAAGAACAATTCTAAAATAATTGCAATATACCAGTTTATGAATATTCTAAAAGAAATTTCCTTCTTTTTCTTTCTTATAAAATACCTCACTTTATACTTCGGGAGTTCCAACTATCCTAACCTATTTCTGTCTTAGTCACCATGTGATCGGCACGTGTTCGATCCCAACCTGATCGAATAGGCTCAATCCACGAGGTGCCACTCGTTTCATGGTTCTCAACGCTCATGTATCATACCTTAGCCTGGCTAAGTAAATTCTCAGCAACGAGACCCTCGACTCGTGTGCTCCCTACTTTAGCACAAATAGTTTCAGGAAGTCAACGCCTTGATCAGGACTCTCGGCCTGGACGATGATCCCTTCTCAGAATAGAGGATACTCTCAAAAATCTTTTCTTCCTAGAACTTCTTCTCATGACATTTCTAGTCTAAATCTTGTTTGAAAGTGATTTATCAATATTCATAATAATATTCTTGAGTGTTATATAGCATAAGCATGAAATAAAATTACACAAAGTATTTTTAAAAGTTCTATCTAACTCTTGAAACTTTAACATGTAAGATCATGTAATAAAGTATAAAAATATGAAAAATAGACGCTTATACTTCTCGAGTAAAATACATATGCATGAACTAGAATATACTTAGTCAACATTAACTCATTCGTTCCAATTAAGCACATGATGACTTATTAAAGCATTTTATCAAACACTTTGTGGGCATATTTTTGTGAGCACAACCACTTTAGTAAAGGGTTATATTCACTCACCTCAAAACTCCTTGAGCCAATACATAGGCCCCAGTCCAATTTATACCCGTCTAACAATTGATTCTACAACAACTAGTGCATTTGAATTAATTCATAAGTTTCACACTTAAACTTACTGTTGATATAGAGGAAGAAGGGAATTAACTTTTCAATTTTAACTATTACTACTGTAGGATAATTGACAATAAAGAATTTTATATACTTGAGTTTAAGAATAAGTGAGTTGTGAAGAACCCTATAATTTTTCGTGAAATTTCTGTTGCCTCTCATAATTATGTGCGTCTGTTTCTGTGTTTTCTGATCTCTAAGGCATAAGCCCTTTTTTTGTTCCCTTCTAACCTTTTAGCTTGAGTCACGTGACTCTCTTTTGCTTAATTTTTTTTTTTTGTTTTATTATTTTTCTCTTTATTTTGTTTTGCCTTAACTAATAATTAATGATACCAATTTTTAAATATTACTAATATTAAAATTATTAATATTTTTTCTAATTGTATATCCAATTCTTTATAAATAGAGAGGTAACTCAAAAATCAATTGCAAGGGTTTAACTCAGTAATAGAAGTATAATTTAAGATTAAAAATAATTTAAATTATAAATTTAGCGAGTTTTGAAACTTCTAAAGATTTGAGGAGTGTTACAGTACAATTCTGTCTTCTTTGCTAGTTCAACTCAATTTCAACCCAAAATTTAAAATTTACTCTAAAATCTTCACCAAATTGACGCAGAATATAGCCACATCCTCCAATTATCATTTCGAACATACCCTTTAAGAATCAGATCAAAATAACCACAAACTCAACAAACCCAATTTATGAGTTTCAAGCTTCAAGGTCCTCCAATGGCAGATTAATGTTTGTCTCAATTAAATCTTCAAAAATCATCACTAACACCACTATCTACACATCATATGTGCTAAGCTAATCCAAATACTAAATAAAATAGTAGCTAATTCAATACTGAATTTAAAACTGAAACTGAAAGAAAGAGAAAGAGAAATAAAGAAAAAGTTTAGCTATTTCCAAAACCAACAATCTTGCAAAAAATTTAGAATTTAAAGAGAGTTACTTTGTTTTTGGTTAATAACCAAAGAATAACTAGAAAAGTTTGTCAGTTTGGATTTAGGAGTCTTTTGTGACTTACGGACTAGAGTTATGGTGGACGACCGGGTAATAAGTTTGAGAGGGGTGGATATATTTTGTAATTATTTTTAAAAATGGATAAAGAATGTAAAAATAGCACGGGCTAGCCAATTTTCGGACTGGTCATTCAAAAATAGCCAGCGTTTGCCAAGTCATTGAAAAATAGTCATTATTTTGCTGCAACAGAGACCGGTCCACCATAATATACTGGAGTTCGATGCGCATGTGTATGAACTTCCAACATATTATGTTGGAACTCCAACACGCGGAAAGTTCCAGCATAATATACTGGAGTTCGATGCGCATGTGTATGAACTTCCAACATATTATGTTGGAACTCCAACACGCGGAAAGTTCCAGCATAATATACTGGAGATTCGAGCATTTGCATATGAACTTCTAGCATATTATGCTGGACCGATATACTTTGCTGGAACTTCAGTATAATATACCGGAGTTCCAGTATACTTATGCTGGAACTCTAGGAGTATATTATACTGGAGTTAATATACTGGAATTCCAGTATATTATGCTAGAGTATTTTTCGGATTTTGAATAGTGTTTTCGTTCAAATTTATCTTTACATGAGAAGTGGCTAAATTTTGATTACTTTTGAAATTGTGGCTATTTTTGAATGACCGCTAGTAAATCTGGCTATTTTTAAATTTCTCCCGTAAATAATGATGTAATAAATTTAGGTTTCATAGGCATTTAGCGTAGATTGCTTTTCATTTATTTTAGGAATTTTTACATTCCTATGCCACATAGGAAACCTTATTACCCTCAATGTTTAAGGTTTGACTTAATTACACTTAGTATACCAAATTACCAATTCTATACCATAATTAATTTAGGGTATAATTAATGGGCAGTTTTTTACTCCTTAATTAAAGGTGTCCATATATCTCACGTTTCTCTCTCCCCCTAATTCCTAAGACCAGCGCCGTTTTCCCCTCCCCTTTCTTCCTCTTCTCCATTCCTTCTTCTTCTCAAAAAATACAAAGACCTCCTTTTGTGAAATTTCCAATCTGGGTTCCAAGTGCAATTAAGTTGTCTCGCTTTATATTCGTGGCTCGTTTCACTAGCGATTCTGATACATAGTGGTTATTTCTGCTCGTTTTTTGTAGTTAAAACTTGGTGACTGTTTCCATGCAAAAAACAAGGGATTTGGTGACTGTTTAAGGGTAGTTCACGTCAATGTAATTTTTAAAGTCTGGAAGCAGTAGCGTTTTGGTGACTGTTTTCAGCAATAAACAAGGGATGTTGCCCACGAATTTGTGTAGCTTTTCGAAAATTTGTAGTTTTTTTTTTGTACAAATTTTGTAGATGAAGAGAAAATTTTACAGTCAACATTTTATTTTCAACACAGATTGTAGTTTAATTGTAGTATAAATGTAGTAATTTTGTAGATACCCTTAAAAACAATACAGCTTTATACAATACTTAAACTGATTTGTAGTTTATTTGTTAATTTTTTGCAGAAATTTTGTAGATGAAGAGAAAATTTTGTAGTCAACCTTTTTTTCCAACATAGATTGTAGTTTAATTGTAGTATAAATATAGTAATTTTGTAGATACCCTTAAAATAATACAGTTTTTATACAATACTAAAACTGCTTTGTATTTTATTTGTAGTTTTTTTGTAAAAATTTTGTAGACGAAGAAAAAAATTTGTAGTCAACATTTATTTTCAAGATCGTAGTTTAATTGTAGCATAATTGGGATTTTCGACATAATTGCGTTTTTTGCAGAAGATTCGTAGAAGTTTTAGTCGTTTTTGATTTGTGAAAATAGAAAAGAAAGCATCTACAATCAGAATATAAATAATCTACAATTTATCTACAAAATATGTACAAACTGGGTACATTGAATTTTAATATCCCAATTCTCATTCTATTGTAGTTTAATTGGGATTTTTGACATAATTGCGTTTTTTGCAGAAGATTTGTAGAAGTTTTAGTCGTTTTTTATTTGTGAAAACAAAAAATAAAGCATCTACAATCAGAATACAAATAATCTACAATTTATCTACAAAATATCTACAAACTAGGTACATTGAATAGAAAGAGACGAAAAATAATATAACGTGATTTGCGTTTGAAAATTTCTGAAAGAATCTTTAATTCCCCAATATTAGCGCGCCTAAATAAGGAATTCTAATGCTACAATGATTCCTTATTTAATGAAATATCTGGAAGAATATTTACTTCCCTAATTTTAGCGCCTAAATAGGAAGATTATATGTACTAAAATTCTGTATTTAATGCATTATATCTATTAAGATTCTGTATTTAATGCATTGTATCTGTTTTGTAAAAAAACTATTAACAGGGCGGGTAATTTTCAAATCATGAACATATTTAGTAATATAGTTTCCTATATGGTAAATTTATAAACAATTGTTCTTATTAGTGGGCTTGTAAAGAGCAAGAAAAAGGGACTGGGCTTGCACCCAAGAGAGTTGGATCCCTAGATAGAACGGGTCGATTTCTCCTCTCGCAGCAAAATAGATGTGTAGGGAAAAAAATAAAAATCGAAAGTAAGGGGAAGGGCGAATCTAAAGTAGCAGTGTCAAATTCATATGAATCCATTACTTTCGACGCTGAACATAAATTTATTTATAAAAATGATTTAAAATAAAAATAAATAGCAGATATGAACCCGTAACTTTAACAATATAACGAGTTCATGTTGTGTAAATACAACTTACCAAATTATCAAGCTGAACTGCTTCAATGCTAAAAGTTTAGAGGTTGAACCATATAGTAATTCAAATTCTGATCAACCTCTGGGTGGAGGAACTAGATGAACACTTGGTCAGCTAAAAGTTAACAAAAACAACTAAATCAGGGCTCAAGCTAAAAGAAAAACTTAACTGTTAAAAGTATACTTGATATATATGATAAAAACAAAATACAGCTACACTTTTGGTAAGTTAGGCCTTCCCTAACAACAATTATGGTTAGCAACACAAGAAAATGTTCAGATTTTAAAAATAAAAATAAAAAAATCAAAAAGAAGGGACAATATGGTGCAACCAAATGGTAGAAAGAGCTACAACAAGGGTGAGATAAGGCCATTTCTTTTCAACAGCAACATTGCAATATTTCTCTTCTTCTTTGTCAGCAATTGGAAATTTGTTTTGCTTGTAAAAGTCCCACTTTAATTCCTGAGCTTTCTTTTTCTCCTCCCTCTCCATTAAGCATTCTTCACTGACACTGACACCCCTCTTGTCTTCTAATTTGTAACCTTTTTCGTCCAAGCATTCACCAAAATAGACCCAAAAAGTATGTAAAAGTGCAACCATACCCACCAAAGTTCTCATAGTTGTTGTCCATGGTCTTGTGACTTTCTTAACAAAATTATCAAGAAAAGTTCTCTCTTTTGAATCTGAAAATTTTCCTATATATATAGGAAAGTCATGTGCTGTGACTAGGTTTCGATGAATTCTAAGAGTCGTAGAAGGTGTCACTTGATGATACAATGTCTTGGCTGCTTGCCTTGTTGCTATAAAAAAACTATGATGGACTTCAATCTTCTCATACACTTCAAAGCTTGGGGAATTTGATAAACAATCAGTCATGTCTCCATCATCCAACAAGTTGTCATTTCCTAATCCTATTGAGAAATTGTTTGTTTCTGTTTCATTGAATCCATTCAAGCTCTTGTCATGACCACTGTATTCACCTATCATTTAATTAAATGGATTAAAAAAGAAACCTAACAGTAAATTAAGAAGAAGAAAATAAAAAGAAGACATTCCGGCTGTTTCATTTTGTATGCTTGTATATATTACTGGGCATGAATATTTTAAAATAATATAAAATTAATACGCAATGACATTTTTCAAGAGCTTGTCATTACGCGTAAAATGAAAAATTTAAAGTTAAAAGTTTCTAAGTATAACAAGTTGTAATTTTTTCCAGTAGGTTTAAAAGGAAGGAGCGTCATATAAAATGGAACAGATCGGGTAATTAAACAAAAAGAAAGAGGAAGATATATATTTGGAGAACTCTATAATACCTTGAAACTGATTCTCTTCTCTTTGGACAGCTGAAATATTTTCTATTGGAACAGTCTTGTAATCCTCAAGAAATGTCTGTCCAAGCATGCAAAAGGAACAGTAAATCGGCCATAAGATATATATATATATATATATATATATATATATATATATATATATATATATATATATATATATATATATATATATATATATATATATAGGATTCCAAATTCATGATTGCTAGAATTAATAAGGTAAGAAAAATGAGAGAATGGTTCTACTAATTGTTAGACAAACAAATTTACCTTGTCAAGATCCCTGTCTGACATTCCTATCCATCTCAAATTTTCCACCATTTTATCAGATTTGAAGTCCTCACAAAAATCTCCGATATCGAAGGACCTAACATTCTGATCTTCCTTAAGTTGTTCAATGAAATGGAATGAATCCAAGTCATGGATTTGGTTATTATGAGGAGGAAGAAAAGAGAAGTTATCAACAGGACCACAGGAATTTCCACTCCATGATAAGTCTTGATTGATTAGATTTTGTGAAGCTTGGGCAACTGAAAGGATTTCTTCTACAATATCCGTTTGATTTGTAGATTGAATAAAACTTGATTGAGGCATCTTGGTATCAACATAGCCAACTTGAGGGAAGTCTTGAATCTCCAATGGAGGCAATGCGAATCTATGCTGCAACCTAGCACACTCTAGTGCTATATTAACCTGAACAAGTATTTTAAAAAAATTAAACATAGAGAGTTTAACTTCATACTATATATATATATATAGTATTATGTTGTCCTAATATTTGGTGATACTCATTACCATGCATCTAGCTGAAACGATAAATTGACTAATAGAATCTGCATGTTGACATTACCTTAGATGAGGGATATGGCAAAGTCCCATAATTTGGAATGGGGTGAGTAGTGTTGTTGAAACTAAAAGCTTCATTTGGTAAATATTGCATATTCCATTTATCATCAGTAGCAACATTCATTGGAGAGCCATGGGCTGCCATGTATGATGATGATGATGATGATGATGGCATTCCATACTCATGAGATTTAATTTCCATATCATGAGGATCACATCTTCCCTCAGAATAAATTTCAATGCTAGAGGATCTATCACTTCCATAATTGACGTCTCCAGTTTTTGGACCATTTAAACTCCTCTTGATCACACGACAAAGTGCATAAGCATCCTGTAAATAATAGTCCAATTTAACTTAAATTAGAAACTCCTATTTAACTTAAATACATAAAATAAATTAATAACTATGTGAGCTTCACATATGTGATGGAAAAGCAATTTTTTAGAAAAATAATTTTTGGATAATGAGTACTTATTTTTTTAAAATATTATCAGTTTGGTTTGGATAATTAAAAAAAGATATTTATTGAATTAAGATCTAAAATAATTTCGAAAATTGGTAGTGATTTAATGAATTTTGAATATTAAAGATTGATATAATATGCAATATGAAGTTAAAAGTTCTATCTAAAAGCGAGGAAAATCATATAATTCCTGCGACCAAACAGAAGAAAATAATTTATTTTGATATTTGAAAAGTATATTTCCCATCTATGTACGTACCTGCAAGCCATTGGACACTTCACATTCTCGTTCGTCTAATCGATACTCATGCATAACCCAATCAGTTCGAGCTCCATGTGGGGCTCTCCCTCTGTAATAAACCAATGTTTTCTTCATCCCAACAGACCTCATCTGTGAATTTACTTTCCTGTCCTTTCCTGTGGCCTTCCAATATCCAGCTTTGGTTGCCCTGTTTGTCCTCGATCCATTTGGATATTTACGGTCTCGAGGACTGAAGAAATACCATTCTAGATCTTTGCTAGGCAATAGAGATTTTCCTATATTTAAAAGAAAAGGCAAAGTGAGATGTGAAGAATCTGACAGAAAACGAAAATTTAAAAAGGACGTGCTAGAAACACAAAATTAAAGAAAGTGGATTAAAAGGGTAAAAAGGGTTGCAACTCATGATACAAGCTATTGTAATCATGTCATTTTCTTTTGACTTCAAGTCATCATCATTCGAAGTAGCAAGTACAGTCTTTAAGCTTCAATACAAGATCAAAAGATATGTAGGGACCAACTTCCTTTATAGTAGCATGATTTAAGATATTTATGTACTAAAGCATATGTTTTTTTTATTGTTAAAGTGTGTTTTAAAGTGTTCACAATTTATTATGAAACAACTATGCATTTATGTTACCGCGGCTGTTTTTATTTTCATTTTCACATATTCAAGTTTGGAAGGAAAACATCCTTAAATTCCAACTTATTTTTCTTTAAACTAGACATGTACGTGGTCATGACTTCATATGGTTAAGGAAATAGTGAGTGGTATAATACCTTTCTTGACAATCACTTTGAGATAAATATAATCTTTTTGGCTAAACCTTGATCAGCATCAATAGTACCTTTCATATATATAGGACTTGATTTACACATTATGTGAACGATATAATATGTACTCAAGATCTTATTTTTATTTTTAATTTAAAGAGGAGAAGAAGAAAAGGCGAAATAAAAGAATTATATATACCTGGTAAATCCCATGGCTCACATTTGTAAAGATCAACTTCAGGAATGATCTCAAGTTCAATTTTCTTGCCATTAATCTTTCTTTTCAAATAATAAGCCACAAGTTCTTCATCAGTAGGATGAAACCTAAAACCAGGTGGCAATGAAACAGGTGCCATGTATATGTATATATATATCTCCTTTGGAACTTCTCCTCCTCGATCACCTTTTTCTTTTCCCTTTAACAATATAGAGCTCAAGATATTGAGAAGAAGTTCCAAAGAAGAATGAGATCGAGAGAGACAAATGAAGTCGAGGAACTCAACAGTTAGAGAAGAATGAAGGAAGTTGGAAGGATTGTAGTATTTGATAAGAGAGGACAAAAAGAGAAGAAGTCCAAAAAGCAAATAGGGTGGCTGCCACCCCTACCTTTAGCCACTTTTACCTTTAATTAAATTTGTTTTTTCAAATCAAATGAAAGCTTTATTAATCTTTCTTCTCAAGCTCAAAGAACAATATCCTTCTCAGAGTCACATAAAAGCTTTAGATGAATATCTAATGAAATAACTTGAGAATATGTGTTATATGTGTGTATCAAATTGGATTAAATGTACTCATGCATATTACCTACTTAATTATATATATCTGGTTCGAGTTGAAGGTCTAATCCATTTGGACATAAATAATATTACTCCCTCGGGTCTACAATAACAGACCAATTTGCCTTAAGCATATCCATTAAAGAAATACTAAATTCTAGTAAAAATAGTTAGTGTATAACTAAATTAACATTAATTAAATATTGCGGCATAATTTAATGTGAGTAAAAGACTCTTTAGAGATACATTAAAAAAATAAATTGAATTTTTTCCTGATTATATAAATAGACACTTATTTTGAACCAAAATAAAAAGACAAATTGGTCACTTATTGTGGACCGGAAGAGTATTACTACTATTTCAGTATTAAATGTATACTAATTTTGTAATTGAACTTCACCGGTAATATTTGAATACTGATTTTAAAGGTATATTTCAAGTGAAAAAACCGTTCTCAAATATACTCAAAAAATCTAATCTTAAACGTTCATAATATTTCTAAAAAGAAAGTTTATATCCAAACACAATTTACTTTAACAGACATTCCTTTTCAATTTCAACTTTAAAATATTTATATTTTTTCTCAAGTTTAACTAAAATTGTGTCCCATGCCTACTAAGTATAGCTATAATATTAAGCGATTTGGACAATATTGGGCGGATGATGAAAAATATAATACTTGAGATATTGAAGTTAAAGAGTATTAAAAATTAATTGATATTGTGTTTGGGGCATAAATTTCATTTAATTTGAAGAAAAATTTAAAATTCTATGAGTGATAATTCACTTGAAATATGTACTCCTCAAAAAAGTTGCAATACTTCAACAGCTGAAATTCGGTATTATCAAATAATGATGTCTAAAGCATTATTTACTAATCCTGAATTTCAATATTTAAAATTATGAAATGTTGAAATTTTTATTTGCTGAGTATATATTGTTGTTCTTTAAGTTTAGTATAGTTTAATTTTAAGCTTGGTGTAGCTCAAAGAGAGTAAATGAGAAATGGTAGGAAAGAAATGGAGGGAAGTGAAATTTTAAATTAGTGCACTTTGTCCCTCGTTGGAAGAAGGAAAGAAAATATATGTGTATATATAGAGAAGCTCATCTTCTAACTCTTAAAGAGTTGAGAAGATGACAAACCTCGCACCGTCGTCGGCGCGGCTTCGGTCAAAGATTGATTGATTAATCTTTTTGGACAAAATTCCTTTCAAATTATTTAATTAATTAATTAAATTAATTAACGAATCCGGTCCGGCCCATTTTTCTTTCCCGGATTATTTTAAATCCGTTTTTTTTAATTTTCCAGCAATATTCATACATGTTCAAACAGCTATGGCTGTTTTGAAAGGTTGCAAAACTTTTTCAGAAACAATACAAAATTTGCTATATATATGCCTTGAATCCCAAAATTTTTACTTACTAAATTTTCATCTTCTTCTTCTTCTGCACAAAATATTCCAGTGTGTTTTACGACCATCGAGTGGTTCGCCGATCACCGGAGTTTTAGGTACCGATACGCTGATGAGTTAAATCGTTCTATCCTGGGAGGATATATTCCAAAACCTCGGGTACTTGTGGCGAATAATTTCCTTAAAGACACACTGTGTATTCAGTGGGCTCGATTTATTCCTATTCTATTTTCAGAATTTATTTTGACGTTCTACTTATGTTTCTGTATTTTCAGAAAGTTTACTGTTTTATTTATTTTACAACAATACAGATTACATAACACATATTTCAATTGCAAATACAAATACAAAACTTCAATATTCTCAAGTAATAATGAAATATTATTCCCTCTGTTTTAATTTATGTGTCTCATTTTTTAGACTATTCATAAGAAATGTCACTTTCTATATTTAGTAACTCCTTGATTTCAGGCCGACTTGGTTGGATGAGTGATTTCCCACATGGGAGACGGGATCGATCTCACCAACAACCTCCTCAGGCAGAGTGTTTCGCACCAGACTTGCCTAGTACGATTTACATCTCCTCTGTAGTTTGCGAGTTGTTGCACAATGAGCGGGTTTTCACTAGGAATTTGCCCCCCCCCCCCCCCCCCCCACAAAAAAAAAAAAAAAAAAAAAAAAAAACAAAAAACAAAAACTCTTTTTTT
>ML278950.1:26052-61200 GCA_005239495.1 Nicotiana undulata
CCCCCCCCCCCCCCAAAAAAAACAAGAAAAAAAAACTTAATTTCCAAATCTCGCATGGCATGTTTAAGTAAGACCACATGATTTAAAGGATATTTTGGTATATTATACACATCTTTAGTTTAGATCACAAGATTCAAAAGTCTCTCTTATTTGTTTATATTTCTTGCTCAATCAAATTATTAAAAACGCCAAAGGTCCAAATACACCCCTGTACTTTCGAAAATGGTCTAAGAATACCTCTAGTTATACTATTGGATTATTTATACCCCTGCAGTCATACTTTGGGTTCAAATATACCCATCATTTACAGAGGGACACGTGTCATCATCCTGTTGGCCAATTCTAAATATCTCCTAATTAATTAAAAAGACTCATTACTCATACCCGAAAAGCAATTTTCTAAAGCATTTTTTTTTTGTAAAAACTAGAAAAAACTGAAAAACTTCAGTTTTTACAAAAAAACTGCTTTAAAAAAACTGAAAAATATTTTTTAAAACAATGTTTTTGTAAAAGCTGGAAAAAAAATTGAAATGCAATTTTCTAAAGCAATCGAAAATAGGTTTTTCCAGTTTTTACAAAAAATATTGCTTTAAGAAAAACTAAAAAATAATTTCTAAAACAAATATTTTTGTAAAAACTAAAAAAAATGCAATTTTCTAAAGCAATAATTTTATAAGAACTGAAAAAAACAAATATTTGCTTTTTCAGTTTTTAGTTAAAAAAACATTCCGTTTCTCCACTTCTTACACGCATTAAAAAATTGCTTTTCAGTTTTTACAAAAATATTGTTTTGGAGAAAAAAAATTAGTTTTTTTTAAAGAAGTATTTTTTTGTTGTAAAAACTAGAAAAAAATATTTTCTTTTTTTTCAGTTTTAGTAATAAAAAAAATCAGTTTTTTCCGGTTTTTACGAAAAAATTGCTTTTTGGGTATGGGTAATGAATCTTTTTATTAATTAGGAGAATTTAGAATTGGCCAACAGGACGATGACACGTGTCCCTCTATTTAAATGAGGGGTATATTTGAACCCAAAGTATCACTGCAAAGTATAAATAACCCAATAGTATAACGATAATTTTTTTGTATCATTTTTGAAAGCACAAGGATATATTTGGACCTTTTCTATATTAAAAAATATAAAATAAAGGGGAATCGACACAGTATAATAATGCATAAATATAATATAGAGAGACTATTAATATGGTCAAACATCAATTTCAAATTCAACCATGCGTACATAGCACATTATTGTATAGCGTATTTTTGTAGTAATAATCTTAGCAAAATTCGGTGCTTCAAATTTGTCCATCCTGGGAATCGGACTTTGCTTAACACACGTGGCGGTAGCTGAATGGTCAATTAACAACACAAGGGTATTAGCTAGGGGTATTTTTGTAATTGATAGACAATACTTCAAAGAGAAACCCGTCTATATGTGTGTATTGGGCCTATTGGCGGCGGCTTTCTTAACTGCCAATCTGCTAAGAATGTTCCTTTCACATGCCTATCTATTCCCACTCGCTCCTCACCCATCTACCGACAATTCATCGCCTCTACAAACTCTTTTCATTTGTGCACCTTAATACTCTTACTCCCTCCCGTTCAAAATAAGTAATTTTTTATTTATTTTTACGCAAATTAAGAAATTCATATTTTAGCATTATTTAATAATAAAATTAACAATATTAACTTTTACTATCTCATATAAATATTTCTAACACATACTCCAACACTATGTACTCCAAGGGCAATGTAAGAAAAAACTAATTAATTCATTCTTGAAATCCGAAAAAATCACTTATTTTGGACCACAAAAACAATGCTAGAAAATTACTTATTTTGGACCGGAAGGAGTATCTTATTTGGCTAAAACGTACTCTATTCTTAATAAATTTCAATATTTTTTTGGTAATTAAAAGACTTTATTTACCAAGTAAAATATTTACAGTTTTACAATATCAACTACTAACAGCCTCCTGCCGGACATGAAACCCCAGCACGAAGGTTTCCTATCTATCACCTTATACTCCTATTACTTCTCTATCTTAGCTCAATTTGGATACCAATTCATAGTTCTCCAATAGGTATCCAGTTTCATACTGTGTTGGCCTCTTATAAGTATTTTTTGCATGATCAGTTTCACTATAGTCTATGCATTAACCTGCTTCTTCTGAAAGATTACATTGTTTCTTGCTCTAATAAATTTTAATGTTCCAAATGTAAATTGTCAAAATTGCTGCCGTGAAAATAGACTCTTGTAGAAATGCATGGTAAAATTGCATATAATAGACCTTAGTGGTGCGATCCTTCCCCGAACCCCGCGCATAACGCGAGCTAAGTGTACCGTGTTGCCTTTTTTCTACTTTTTATTTATTTATTTGATGTCACAATAATACTTGGTTTTAGTCAACTCATCATATTTGGAACCAAGGTATTTGTACGTAATTATTGTTGTTGTTGTCACTATAGGGCCTATTTTATTAACTTTTGGCAATAAAATGCTTAAAATACTTAGTCTTGTTACGTGAGACTGATAATCAGAATTAATTTATGCACATTCAACAAGTTATACATTACAATTCATATTAGCAAAGAAAAGTTCGTTGCATGCGTACGGGCATCACATTGAATCGAATTGAATTAGTGCAATTTCAATCACTAAAAAAACGTGGAAATGATCTTTTTCCGTAAGGTTATTGGAGTTATATTTTACCAGACTAAAAGCGAAGATCAAACAAATGTTGATTATAGCAATATGAAATTGTTATTAAGATTGCGAGTGGATTGGTAGTAATATATGGATTGAGTACTTGATCCATGAAGATACCTTAGGAAGAAGAAATGTATTTAATTTAAGAAAATAAAGGTAGGGGTGTCGTGATGGGACCTACTTTTGCCACGTGAATGAAAAGTTCCAACGTGGCAATGTAGGGTTCAGGTAGGGCAAGGATCACTTGTTGCAGTCTATTGTCGTTGTCACCAAAATTCCCTCAATTCCTCATCTCTCTGTGCTTTTCCTTTTCCTTTTCATCAATCTATCTTTTGGTGCTTTTCCCCTTTTTGGAGGTTTTATGTTCTTTCTTCTTTATTTTTTTAAATAATAATATCATTATTATTATATTCAATTCTACCTTCTCTACTGTTCTTCTTTCCTTCTTACTCCACTATTTAACATTAACGAGGGAGAATCACTCTTGGATCTCTCAACATATAGGGTATTAAATTCACCATATAATACATCAAATAATTTTCAAGCTAACTAATTTTCTCATAAGTTATAAAAACAGCTAACTTTCAGAGAGCGATAAGTAGCTAACTTAGACAAATGCGATTGAAATTAAATTTGTTACGTATTATTCTTAAGAACTATATAAGAAACACCTAAATACTCATTCATCCTTAACCAGATGTCTCGACTTCGAACCCCTAGGTATGAAGTCGCGTTTGTTAGGGAGTATTTTACCTCCCAATGTGAGGGAGCGTTTTACCTCCTAATGTGAGACTTCCCCGCGTGAATCCGAATTAATCAGGCCCCAATGTAGATACCGGATACCGGGCGAGAAATTAAAAAAAAATCAAATATATATATATATACTAGATGAGGTTTGCCCGCATAGCACGGGCCCAACATTTGAAATTACATATAATCCCTACATACTTTAATAACTACAATTTTACAAACACAGAAACAAAGTTCCATTCTTGATAAAAGTGATAACATCGAAGACTGCCTATTACTGTCTATATATATATATATTCAGAATTTGTTCGATAAAATAGAATTTTACTCCTTTGAAATTACATCCACAAAGATAATCATACAAAATGACCGTCCATCATGACTAAGTAATAACAATAGCTCTTGCTAGTAAGTAGCTACTCCAACAGCATGATCATATATAAGAACAGACAAATAGGTAACTCAACTCCATCGTACATCTTTGTCCACATTTTATGCTTCTTGGTGCCTGATCTTAACAAGTGTATTTACTTTGTTGAAAAGGTTGAGTGTGTGAGAATATCATAAAACATAAAATCGGATAAAAAATCAATAAGCTTCTGGATATTTTTTTATCACTTAGTTTCATCGAGAACAAAAAAAGGGAGCAGTGCACAAACATTACATAAATAAGCAGACAACAAAATGTATAAAGGCAGAGAAAAAATATAATTTGCATGATTATAAAATTCCATCCCTGCATATTCAACTTTGTAATTTTATCCCTAAAAAATCTTCTAAAATATAAATCATTTACTGCTTTAACTTTATCGAATTAGTGGATCATGTCAAATATATGATTATATCGAAAAAAATAAAGTAAAGCAACCCCAAATATCCCCATAAAGCACTCACAACAAAGACAATCAGATGTATGTACACTAAATATTAAGTATACTTTAAAAAGATTATTACCTCTATACATATCATAAAGCTTGTACTAAGAGATTCAACTTTTAAAGAGCAACAAATACATAGAAAAGGACCACTATTGTTATCGGCGAAGAACTCCAAGTTCTACCATAAAATCTTCAAAACTCACGCCTAACTCTCTAACTACAAAAGTAAAATAAGATCGGTAAATATAATAAGGGAAAAACAGTAAGATTTGAAAAATAAAAATAAAAAAAGGAGCAGACCTGAAAGTAGCAATACCTAGTTGAAAAAATGGAGAGAACTAAAAAAGAAATTATTTGAGAAGTCTGGGAAGAACTTGAACAAGTCTAACAAAAAAAAAGGAAGATAAAACAATCAATCTTTTTACAAATTGTTAAAATATTTGGGAAAAAATTGAAAGAAAAGTATACCTCAAATTAAAATAGGAGATGAAATTGAGAAGTGAAAGAGATATCTTCTAGAATTGTGTAGTGTTAGCTTTGAAAAATCACCTCAACAAATCACTTTTATATTTGAGCTAAATGACAACTATACCCTTGGTCAACCATCATCTCATTTCTATATAATAGAAAAAAATATTATATATATATATATATATATATAAGAAACACCTTAGAAGATCGATGATAGAGACGGAAGATAGCAGCCGTAAATATGTGTCCCTAATCTTCCGAGTTACTATAACTTTATTCTACCGTATTACGAGTTAAGATAAGTTTATTCTACTGCATGTATTTGTATTATTGTATAGTAAGTTTCTCCTCTTTGCTTTGTGATTTCAACTTACCATATTGGTCGAAACTAGAAAGGTATGTTCAAGTACTCTTCCAATCAAACAAACTATACTTTAAGAAAATAACTAAAATGTAATTGTGTATTTGTGTTATATATACGACAAACGATCGAGTAACGAAATGGAGCCTATTATTAATAGTAGATTAGTGTGAATGCAATAAAGCATTATCTTTTAAAACTCAAATTCGTTCCCCCTCATGCATTCAAACCTCGTTCCATTATGTCAAAAAAACAGTTTTTATTTAATTTTTCGCCTCATTGTTCACACTCATCCTTTATATCGCGTCTGCCTAAATTGTTTAACTCAACAATCATTGGATGGGACGAAACAAATTAAGCTAACTTTGTCATATTGGAAACCCCATATATATAATTAAAAAGAACATAAAAGAAGGAAAGTAGTTTGAACATGCATTAATGACGTAATCATAAAATCTCCGATGTTAAATAATATAAACGCATACCCCGGGTGATCATCACCACCTGCCAAGCCGATAGGCGAAGGGCTGAAGGATGGAAGGTGTTTGGGCAAAGATCACGTTTGCCTGCGACTGAAACTATTAATATTTTGTAGATGAAAAAATATTATAAAATTTATATATTTTGTATATATATATATAGACACATACTTTAAAAACGACTATATAATGTTATTTTCCAAAAGTGCTATCATAAAATTTTCTCTACTAATCAAAGAACAAAACACTTGCCGAAAGGATGTCTTCTAATGCACAAAACGGACGTCACATGAATCGACAGCCCAAAAGAAGGAAAAGGTAAAATAAACGAATTAATAGTTTATTATTATTATTATAACCTAAAGGCAGAAAAGCAAACACTTGTTTCCTTCTAATAATCAAAGTATTTTGGGCTACACTTGTTTAGAAAGACGTGTTAAGGATTACGAGGCTTTGTTATCAAATTAATGTTCCCATGCATTAAAGCTTCTTTATTACTTTATCCAACTCCTCCTAAGATCTTTCAATCATAGGCTACACAGTTTTATTGACTGCTTTGGAGCTTTGACATTTATATAATCTGCCTGATAAAGTGAAAGTCCCCACAATTTTGGCAAAAAAATTGGATAAGGCTCCTTTCAAAAGAAAAACGTCTAAATTTGACTAAGATTTGCATTGGAATATGAAAAAGAGGAAAAGAAAATTGTGATCAGTTAAAACCGTTTAGAGGATTACTAGTTTTTTGCATGAAAAGTATCACCGTTGAATAAACTGACAACATTTTCCAAATCAAGAGATCCTACACTGCAACTGCATTTTGTGTCGGACTTGAAAAACTTCCAAATCTGCCTTTTTTTCCTTAAAGAAAATTCTTCTTAATTAGAAGTATTTAAGCTCTAAGATCCAGATTTTACTTTGAATTATTGTGGGGTGGGAGCACTGATATTTGACCAATAAAATCAAGCCCTTGAATTAAAAAGAAATCACTAATTGTCCGCGATTAGCAACTGAAAATTATTGCTGGCGTCATGGTTGTTACCAGGATATTAGCAGTCACTTAACAAATCCATAATCAGAAATCATTAGTGGATGCCATACAACAGCTTAGATATCCTTAATTCTGCGAATACGAGAGTAGCAGAAATGAGGATGTTGAGGTGGATGTGCGGGCATATTAGGATGAATAATGTTAGGAATGAAGATATTCGGGAGAAGGTGGGCTTGGCTCCCATTGATGACAAGATGGGGGAAGCGAGGCTCAGATGGTTCGTGCACGTACTAGAGGAGAAAATGGATGCCCCGGTAAGGAGGCGCGAGCGGTTGGCGTTGGTGGGTACGAGGAGAGGTAGAGGGTGCCCTAAGAAGTATTGGGGAGAGGTGATTAGACGGGATATGGCGCGACTTCAGATCTTCGATGACATGGCACTCGATAGGAAGCTGTAGAGGTCGAGCACTAAGGTTGTAGGTTAGGAGGTAGTTGAACATATTTAGTCTACCAGTGTGAGGCTAGGCTGATAGGATTTAGTCTTAGACTACTAGTGGTTAATGTTGTGTTTACACTATTCTTTTGTTTTCATAGTGTCGTGCCTTATTTACTGGTTATTATTTCTGCTTTCCATCTATTCACTGGTTCTTGTGACGTTATTATTTCTATGACTTTTTGTTGATAGTACTGACATATTGTCTTTTTTCGTCTTCTTGAGCCAAGGGTCTATTGGAAACAGCCTGTCTGCGTACATGTTACCCTCCCCATATCCCACTTGTGAAATTTTACTGGGTCGTCGTTGTTGGGAATAAAAATTACATAGTTAGAAGTTACTTAAAAGTAATTTACATGTCACAAATTTTCATTAAAATTATTTAGAAAATGTTTGGAAAAAAAACCATTAAAAAGGAGTTATTCAAGTGCTCGAGTTTTTGAAGAAGAGCCTCAGAGCAACAATAAAGTTGTCTTCGTATGACCTATAGGCCACAAATTCGAGCCGTGGAAGCAACCATTAATGCTTGCATTAAAGTAGGCTGTCTACATCACGCCCCTAGGAGTGAGGTCCTTTCCCGGACCCTGCGTAAATACGAGATGCTTTATACACCAGGTTGCTTCTCTAATAGCTAGCCTCGTATAAAATGAATGTAAAAAATATCTATGATTGTCCATCCATGTTCAATTGACAATACAAAATTGCTTTCTTCTCTCCACATATGTTAAGCACATTGAGTGATTCAATACATTCAATAACATGAACCAATGTTGTAATCATGTGCAATTTACATTGGGAGGAAAAGGGAACTTCTACTTCTTCGGCAAGTCTTGGTTCAGATTTTCATATCCTTCAATATCATACTTTTTGTAGACAGAAAGCTGGTTTTCTTGCCACCACTTCTTTGCTTCCTTCTCTGTAAACTTTTTCCTACTACAAAATTCAACCAAAAAAAAGGCATTTGGTAAGCAGTTTAACATATTAGTAAAGCAAACTGATCATTGGCATAATTATAACATAAGCAGAGGTGGATCAGGAATTTTAAGTCAATACATCTCCTTTGCTCATGAACTGGCTTCACTCGCTGCCCGAATACTATATGTGCCCTTGCATAAGTTGGTGGTTGATAACATTGTAGCTTGCTTTCCCTCTGAATAAACTTGGTGTTTTGTAGTAAAATGATATCTACAATGAGCTACATCTTTTTAAACAAAAGACGCAAGTTCCCTTAACTTCCAACACCCAATTAAATGAAAGAAACGAATGTTTAGAGTTGGGACTTGAATTTCAGTTACCATATTACGAACAATGCGAAGGAAAAAGAGATCATAACTGCTACTGTTTTACTGCATTATGAGAAGTGTAACTTTCACTTCTAACAGTTAAATCATGAGGGAAACCTTCCTTTCAATTTGTTAGCCACATGATCTTTGTACAAACCAAAAATGCAAAAAAGACAGGAGAATTCTGTATCATATACCTGAACCTGACTCGCTTGAGTCCCTTCTTTCCACTTGGCAGCACTGTCAATGTAATGAAGACACCAAGCTGATACTGTTCCACCCATTCACCCTTAGATGTTTTGAGCGCAACTTGGCAATGATCATCTCCTTTATATGATTCTTCTGCTGATCCGGAGTCCACCTTGTTCTCTTTGTTATAGAAGGATCTTAAAGTACTAGAGAATAAAATTGGAGAACTACATAGGCTGTCAACGTTTCTGTCTTCCGGTTGTGCTTTTGCAAGAGGCACACATGTAGGCACAACAATTCGAAGTCCAGTTATATGATTTTGGCTATCTGAACACGTTGATGTAGTCTGCAGTACATTTGCAGCAGCTTGATCATTAGTTTCTCTTCCAGCAAAAAAGCTTTCTGACATTGTCTGCAGCTGCAATTCGCAAAACATGTTCAAGCAAAAAAAAAAAAAAAAAACTGTGCCATCCACCACCAAATTATTATCAGATTCACAAAATAGTTTCTTTTTTTTATGTTTGTGCCACGAGGTAATATATTGATGGGATTAAAATGTTCATGTGAAGGAGAAGGCCAAAAGAATTAACTCACAGAAAAGTTACCCGTGATGTCAAAGCTTTTATAACTTCCTTTGCTGCTTTACTCTTGGAAGCTTCCTCTTTAGCCAATGCCCAGGCTTCTTCAACTTTTTGTTGACGTTCTTGAATTTTCTCCTTTCTTGTTTCACATAACCTTTTAAGACTTTCAACCTACAGTATATATGCAAAGCAGTCAGAATTGATGTTGAGTCACCATATTTAGAACTTGTCACCAATGAAACATTACACGAGAGAAAATTAGCTGTTATTGGTCTTTTTAACTTCCAGAGTGCATCATTCTTCAGTAGGTATGGATCTCTGAATTGATTAGATTTTGTCAACTAATCTACGTTCTTGAACTCCACGTACCAGAACACGCCAAAAAGATTATTTATTCACACAATTATAAACAGAGAGAGACGTGCATCGACATTTAATAATCTCAGCCAAGTATAAGCAATTGAACCATGTAAGAGGATAGGATATTAGGACATTACCTGAGTTCTTAGCTTGGAAACTTCTTCAAGCAGGATCTTGTCTGATTCTGACAAGTTCTCCTCCATAGGTACACCAGTAGAGGGGACTAATTTTCGTTCTTTGTGAATCTGCTGTAAATAAGTTGGAGAAGCTGAAGTCAGCGAATTTCTTGCATAATGATTTTGGGTTCTCATCTGTCCTCCGTAGTCTCTTCTAAAGATTTCAGGACAAGGAACTTGTCCCCATCTTGGAAAAACATCTAGCAACGATGCAAAATCAGTACTTTCCCCTAAACTGTTGGTAGCCCTCCTGTCAAGCCACTGATTGTTCTCACTGAAATACTTTTTCGTTGACATCATTCGACTTGATGTAGTATTTGCCTCTTGCTGCTCTACCTTCTCGTGAATAAATGCCTTTTGGGTAATCGGTAATGGTCGTGGGCTACGATTTTCAAGCTTGGATGGCCTGTTTGATTGAGCAATTCTCTGAAGTTGGTAAAAACATGGATCACATACTCGAAAAGCTTTAGTCTTGTCCGGGGCCAAAGAGGCATTTGTGGTTTTCTTGCTGCAGCATGTGCGGCAAAAGAGAAACCCACAGTTATAACAGTTTTGCTTCTTTCTTGTAATTCCAAAAGACATGCTACATCCTTTACAAGCTGATTGATCAGTACTAGACGCGGATTTGTGCAAACATATTGCTGCTGTAGAACTTGATCCACAAGCAATATGTTCCACCTGCCTTTCTCTCAGTGCCTCAACTAACGTTGGCCAACTTCTATCTTTTGTATCACCTAGTCCTAACTGCCCATTTGCACCTTTACCCCATGTGTAAACACTTCCCCTTGATGTTAGCACAGCAACATGATACGATCCGGAGGATACCTCTGTAACAAATTCCTCTCTAAGTTTTCCTTGCACAAGCACTAATGATTTGTCATTGGCTTCTGGATTGCCCAGTTGCCCGTGCACTGCACTTCCCATGGTATAAACTTTCCCCGTGCTAGATAGTGCAATAGTTAGGGTGCTCGCACAGGAAACTTGAATAAAATCATGATCAACAAGTTTTGCCACACAGGTTGGTAAAAGCTTTCTCTCCTCACCAGGATGACCAAGCCTTCCTTTATCCCCATCACCCCATGTAAACAGCTTCCCACCTGGATTATTGAATTTAAGACGATCAACAATGATTTCCACTACTGCAGCTGTATGCCATGGCCCACATGCAATATTTTTGACCCACAAACCTCTAAGCAACTCAACTTCTTTGGGCTGAGCAACACTTTGGAGATTACCATGACCAAGAACCCCAAAAGTTCCTTCTCCGTAAGTAAACAATTGTCCAGATGTTGATACAATTGCTGTGTGCCATTCCCCACAAGCAACATAAGATATTTTCACACCATCCAAGGAACCACATACTCTGTTAGGTAGCCAATGGCTTCTCTTCTTTTTTTCACCTACTAACTCAGCACCAAAAGAGTTGTCACCCCATGTGTACAGTTCACCAGAAAAGGTCAGGGCACATGTTTGGTATTCCCCACAAGTGACAGATTTTACGCGAACCCCATTAAGGGAGTCCACCAATTTCGGCCTTGCGGTGTCCATGTCGAGTTTATGTCCAAGCCTTCCATTCTTTCCTTCACCCCAGCAAAAAACTTCACCCTGTTTGGTGACTAATGAAGCATGGCTCCTACCGATGGATAATGCCTGTACATCGAGCATCACAGTAGACTCCAGAAGTTTGGGTGACAAAGCATCCAATTTCACTTCCCCATCCCCGAAGCACCCTCCTTCTGCTCCTTCTCCCCAGATAAAAACATCCCTCAATACATTCCTCCCAAATGGTCTTGACTCATGAGTGGACGAAATAAATGGAGCTAGTATATCAGTTTGGTTTTCAGTCCCAGCACAAGATGCTCTCTTCTGGGTCAAGTTATCTGATTCAAAATATGACGAACATGTAACATTCTCAATTACATTATGCACACTCGATAGACTTGATTCCGAGAAAAAGCTGTCGGAAGAACATGATAAGCCATCAGTAAAACACCTTTCTGAAAATGAGTGAGTGGGACTCCCCGCTAAGCTGCGAACCTTGATCAAATAAGTATACATCATTTTTAGAGGAATTAAGAATATCTTCTTTTTTGTCTTCTATCAGATAGGAAATAATGTATTTATATTTATTACAATACATAGCCATAAAAGAACAGAATAATATAAGGAAGAAAGATAATTCTTGAGAATTAAAAGACGGAAATGCAAGTTTCTTTTTCAGATTGCTGAACTCGCCAAAGAAAAGTAACTGATGTCAAAGTACAGGCGCCCTAACTGAAAACAACTGGGAACACAACATTGAATATGACATAGAACCACATTATGGAGAAGTACTAATGATTAAGATCTTATAAGGACTATGAAAGTTTTAGCTTAATCATTAACATGTTATAACTCTCAAGCATCTAAAGAATAAAGATTGACCACTGTCTATACAGAGTCCTTTTTTTCTCTCTTATTATTTCATCCATTTATTATCGCCAGTGATTTGTAATTTTTCTGTTTATCATTCACAGGTTATCAAACAGATCTGTCAGATTCAGAGCCAAAGTCACCACTCCACTCAAGGAACAAGTCTTAGAATGTATACTGGAACCACAAGCTTTGGGAGTAAATTCATACTTGTCAGGAACTAAGAGAGTCGAACTCCATTCACATAAATCAAGTGATAAAGCTACTAAAGAACAATATCAAAGCTACTTTCCAGACAAGATCAAAATCATAGGACATTCTGAAGTTTGAAGAAGATGCACACAGGGGAAAATAACGGTTACAAAAACACATGGTTAAGCATTGAAAACTTAAAGACACAAAGACGGATGTCAAGAACCTGAGAGGATCTGATTGTCTTTGCTGAAAGTCCAAGATTCTGTTTCCTCCGCATATAACCCGCTGGACTACTGATGCAACTGTGTGCGCCTTTTCTGCTTTTCAGAGGGTCCACCACTCTATGGTGGTGAGTCCTGGATATTACAGCTCTCAAGCCTACAAACCAAGTCTCAGCCTGCATTTTATCCTTGCAAATCTGAAAATGAAATATGATTGTTAGCAAAACCAGAAATCATGCATGCTTGTACAGCATCGCTCTATTAAACAAGATGTAATGTTTAATTTACCAGATCAAGAGTACGTTCGCCATTTCCATATATAAGTGATATGCACTGACTTTCCATCTCAGGCTGAAGAATTACCTTAATTAGAAAATAAAACATTCTTGTCAATAAAAGGAAATTTCACAGTTTTAAGTATATATCTTGAGAAACGTCATGTATATCAATATGTGTGGTAGCCTCACTGCTTACAGTACTTTGGCCGCGGATGATATTCGTGATTGAACTTAACCTCAGTTGGTTTTCCTTCTCACCAGAGTACCAAATCAAAAACTTTTCATCCTGGAAACAAAGAAAAAACCTTATACTTCACCTACAGTAATTGAAACATGAAATGGCAATGATTCCGCCTGAGGTATGGTGATTAAAACTTTACCGCGGATAACCTTAGAGGGTAGAATTTGGGCTTCCCTCTTCTGCCATACTTTAAAAGATGTGCACCCTTCTTCAATGCAACTATTGCCTGGACATGATTGAGAGGGAAAGTAACATTAGAGAAAAAGAACAAGATGTGAGTGAAACAGGATATCTACTGATTAGCAAATTATATGAATGACCCCAGAAAGACAACATTGATAAATGGAACTTCGGCCTAACTCAACCCCAAAAACTAGCTTATGAGCCGAGGATTGCCCAAGCCATATAAGGAGACCAAGTCCTCATCCCTTAGCCGATGTGGGAGACTCAACAAACATAATTTCTCATTATACAATTTGCAAGAGATTATCTAACAGAAAATTATTAAATCTGCATTTTGATTGACATGTCAGATAGAAGACTCATGAGACAATCATCAAAGGAAGATAATGTTGGTAAGCTAACTTAAGCTACAAGAAGATTAAATGGTGTTATTGAATGACAAAAATAGTGGATATATATTATTCTAAAAAAAAAACAAAAAAACACACAAGAACCTAGCCCACTAAAAAAAAAGAAGAATTAGTTGACAGAAGAATTAAAATTGCAGAAATGAAAGCAAGAAAGGAAAAGAAAACTTAAAAACTGAGAAGAAAAAAACCTGTTCAACAGCTCGATCAGAAGGAACAATGGCCACGTGTTCTTCACCCATTATGCCCAAGAATCACATGTAAGTGAAAGGGCTGAAGCAAAGAAACATAAGAATGGCTACAAAAGAAGAAAAATAGGAGACAACTGACTGACAGTGGAAGCAGAGGAAGTAGAATATAGTATTTCCTCAGTAGAAAACCTTAAAGAAGAGAAATGTTTTTAAGACAAAGAATTCAGAGACACCCAGAAAATGCTACTAATTTAAAGAATTTAAAAGCTTAGAAATACTTGTAAAAGTATGCTAAATTGATCTGAAATGAACAAGCCTAGTAGAAGTTGTTAAAAGAAGAAAGAGTGTGTTTGGGGAGGGTATGAAAATGACTTTTTCTTTCAATTCATTGATGTGATTCTACAATGAAGAATCAAAAGCATTTTTTTTAATTTATGATTATATTCTTCCATTATGACTCTTCTTTCTCTTGGGGTTTCGTGCAATTACACAGAGGAAATAAGAATAAGAAATATGGTTTCTGAACTGATCTGATTGCACGTGTGTACGGTACGGAAATTAAATTCCATAAATACATGCTCTTGTAGCCTTTTTTATTTTATTTTTTTAAGAAGTATTTCTACTTAACAATTAACACACGAGTAAGTATTTCTTTTCTTTAGCAAAATGCACTTTTAATGGAGTACATTTTATTAGAAAATACCATCAGTTGATACTAATAAAAATAATTTATTTATTAATAAAGACAACGAATACAGATTTCATGAAATATTTGTCTGCATTTGGTGTATACATTTAAAAAGAAGGCAGATAATTTAACCACAGTTAAATGGTAAAAATTAATATGTGAAATATCAAATATGTCTTGCCTACATTGATTTGTTACATACGCTGTTGCAAATAATTTTCCCCGAGAGTTTCCTTACTGTCTTTATCTGGAAAAGTCCGGAACCAAAATGTGGTATTTTCGGACTCGAAGAATCAAAATGTGTAAAAAGAAATAACTGGTGATCATAATATATATAACGTCATTTTAAAAGAGCGCTATACCTTAATAATTGATTGCCCAGTTAAGTATTGCGCCCTTTTGAAAGGCGCTATATATATAAACCCCTTCCTTACCGTGTTATATATCATATGTGGGCCCCACCAATAATTCTTCTGGGTTTAACTGACATAGCAATAATTCAATTGGGTCTAGCGCTCATATTTAAGGCACTATACCTCAAATAATTGTACCCCGAATTGATTTTTGCCTTATTTTAAGAGGTTAAAGATTTTGTAAAAATTCATTCATAAATATTCTCAAGTCTTTTGAAATATTTTTTCATTAAGTTGTTTTGCATTTTGTCTAATGTCTGAAGAGCGAAGAATAAGGGTTTCATTATATTAGGGGGAGGGAGGGGGAGGGAGGGGGAGGTGAGGTTGTGGTGGTGAATAACTCAGTAAGTTATAGTTTATCTCCATATTGTCATGTTAAGTTGCCGCTTACAATGGAGTACGATACATTGGTATCGTTGTTATGTAAAAAAAATGAGTGTGAGCAAACGTTCAGTAAATATTGAAGTAATCGGAAGATATCCGCATTCTGTCACTCCGCAAGGGGTTGCTTGTTATGCTTAGTTTAACATCAAAGACGATGGAACTCAGAGAGATTTTTTGAGGACTCCATATGAAAACGGGAAATTTCTTGTGATAAAAATATTGGAAATGTACGTCAAGGCTGAAGATGTTCGCAATAATGAGGTTGCGCAAAGTAGGGACATCCCTCAGTCATCAGGTGGTTATTTTGGAGTAGTTTTTAGCCGAACAAGTTCCGGCTGAAAGAGTTTGGCCTGATCTAAACTTATCTCTATGGGCGAATGAGGAGCGAGGAAATAATTCCTCATAGTTTACATAATCCACAAGACGAGTGGTAAACTTCAATTTTCCTTTGTGTTACAATGTTTATTTTTGATGTATTGAATTTGTATTAACACTCATATATTCCATAGGGGGTACCGGCCAGATATGAATTTTACAAGTTATGAACCAACGTCCAGTTGGAATATGTCAAGTTTTGGTGTGTTGGATCATGGTGGTTCATCCGGGAGTCATCACCAACAGGATAATGTCCATCATAGGATGTCAACACATTATGATTTATAAGTGAAGTGATAAAGCTATATGTAAAGTTTGGATCAATTTGAGTAACTAATTATTTTGTTGGTTGTGAAGTGAATACGAGCAACTTGAAGATCCTATCCTTATTCAATTGCCCGAAGACGACATATTTAATCAGGATCTGGCAGATGTGCAGAGTCAGGAAGAGAATAGTGATTATGACAACAATGTCGATGAGTCTGGAGATGCCACACCCTTCCCTAATGAGGGTGATGAGGAGGAGTAAGAGAATGTTGAAACTGATTTGACGAGGGAAGATGCTCCACCTCCCGTTAGACCAAGAGTGTACGAGTTTCACATGTCGTTTCATTCAAGGGAGATTACCTACCTTGATCATTTTCCAAGTATGCCGGATGTGGATGCCTTCACAAGGGATATTGACGAAATTCAGACACTAACGTGGGATGAATCTAGAGCAACAGTATTGTCAAAGGGCATGCTTTTTCCCAATAAAGTGCGCCTAAGTGGGGCGGTGCGAATATACAACGTAAAAGAGTGTCGTGAGATCACGATATCAGAGTCATCTCCGGAGAAATAAAAATATAATGCGCATATAATGTAAACCGTAAATAATGTTTCCATTATTTACTGGATGTCATATGTACATAAACTAAAAAAAGTCAATGTGTCCCAAAATCAGTATGCTTTAAAGCAGCCGTTGGCCTAAGGCGCATCCCATCCCGCCCTGCTACACTATCGGGATCATCCTCATCTCGTCGCCTCTTTATCGGAGGATGCGCTGCAACATGATCTTCAGTATGGCTGGCAGGCTCGGTAGAAGGGGTCGTCGGTCCAACAGTAACCTACAGAATAGTAAGATATTTTAGTATATAAAATATTTATTAGTATTGTACGTGTTAAGTCACAAAAATTTAAATTATCTTACTATAGTCTCGATGGGCTCTTGAATATAATCATCCGTCTCAGTCATGTCAGTATCGCACAAAGTAACCTCTGTGACGGGCGAGGATGATGCCTTCAAAAAACGCTTTAGATATTTATGACTAATATAATGAGATAAAAACAAATATAAACAATAGTAATACAAACAAACTTGCGCCTGTGAAAGATCCTCAGCATCCCTCGATGATGAACCATAACTCAGTCGGCGCCCACTATCCACATCTCGTGTTGGACGATCATCAGCAATCGTCGATGACTCTGGAGGACCAGGAAATTACTGATCCCACTTTTGTCGCGTAATGGTCGTGCCTGCGATCAGAAATGGAGCTGACGGGGTCACCTGCGAAGTCCCTGGAGTAAGCTGAAGGCTGAATGACGACATATCACTAGGAGAATGGTCTGGCTCATGGTGGTCACCCTGCTGATCAACATCACCATCCTTAACAGGTGCCTCAACGCCCCCTTGCTGGGGACCACCTCCTCGCCAACCCCCACGACCACGTGGTACACCCCTACCTCTCTAGGCACGCCTGCCATGTCGACCACGTTCCGGCTCCACTGTTGGCCCATGATGGTACTGCTCTGGTGCCACATAATCAGACTCGTATCCTATGCGCTCATCATCTCGGGCTCACCTCAATATCCGAGAAGCCAAATCTGTAACCTTCGGGCCACACTCGTGCAAAGCGGTCGCTCCCTCGCCGGTATGTTGTTGCATCTGCAGTCCCAACTGGTTCAACAGATGTAGGCCAAAAGCCTGCACAACATGTCAAATATTAATTACGGAATGCTAAGTTAACGTTATAAGTAAGTATACCAAATAACATACCAGTGTCTCGTGTACCGACCGCCAGCACGATGAACGGGATTCCCGACAAAAAGACGGGTAACGCTGTGGTACCAGCCCATATACTCATGCTCACCATCCGTACGGTCAGGTGGAGGGAGGGGCAGAATCAGGTCATGCCGTTGGTCCCAAATATCGATCTGCTCCTCTAGCTATGTCACATATGTCTGGTCAACCCCGGAACGATCATCCCGCTGGTAATGTGTCCTATGTCAAGCGAGCGGTGGAGGTACAAGCTGCGGTCGACCAAACTAGCAAGGACTCGCTCTATGGCATGATGCTCGACAATATCGAGACACATCAACGGGATGGAAGAGCTCCACATAATTTGGGCAGTCAAGCAATAATCGGGTAAACCAGCTATTAACTCGTCTCTATATGACCTCCAAATGAACTACTAAGTAAAAACATGAATTATGAGTATACGCAACACATATAAAGCTAGTCCAAGTAAACTAAAGTATACATTTACCTGCGTGCCCTCCAACAAATCCCTGCAATAGGGGAGATTATGTCGAGCCTCGTACTTGCGTCCATATCCTCGCCTATCAATACACATCTTATCTAAAGGGAGAAATGGAGGTGGTGCATCCGGAGTGAGGGGTGGTAGAGGTGGCTACAACTGCAGGAACTGCTCCCAGGCCCAAATCTAATATACAATGTGAACGTAAAAATTAAGGTATATTTTTACTATGTATGTTATAATGAAGAGATTGTTTGCTGTTTTTCACCTGCAACAGCGGCAAAAATCCGGCAACGTCTCGTTGGGCGCCCATGCTCGCCCGACACGTCTGCCTGTACAAGTAAACCAAAAACAGCAACACCCCAGCTATAATAATGTAAATCATCTAGTCGCTCAAGATGATGAAAAATCTCTAGTTCACTAGGTTTTCCGAAGTGTTCGGGAACAATATCCCTCCAAACATAAGCAACAACATCAACCTTGTGTACCGGTTAATATGAAGATCCGGTGTGTCATCCTTAATGTCAGCATGCATCGCCTCCAGATGCAGCCAGACGGGCGTCAACTGCAGATGACTAGCCCCGATCGATGCAGCCTCATCCGCTGGATGGAAACCAGTGAGACGCTGTAACATCTCCAGGTACTGCAAACTTGTATACTCTCTGATGGCATGCGGTAAAGCAGCAGGATGTCCATCAACCGGCAGCCCATACACAACCTCCACATCCTGATACGTGATAGTGGCCTCGCCAATGGGTAATTGAAATGTGTGTGTATCTAGTCTCCACGCTCTATCAAATCCATGATCAACGACCAATCCAGCTGCAGCCGGCCACTGCAGCCGATCTCAACAATCCTATAGAAACCTGTTGAGTTATGCGTCTTTTGTTTTGATGATTTGATAAACTTTATGAGAGAACCAAATAAGGAACCTGATGCAATTAGTGCTGTTGCATTCAGAGTAACCAGTCAGATGTTTGGTTCAATTCTCAACGAAATCAGATAAGGGAACAACAGAGGGAACAAATATGGATAAGTTCCCCCGGTCGTCGTATAGACAACTCTACAACTTTAAACATTATCATGACCTTAAGATCACAAGGTTTCAGGTTGGGATCCAGTTTGGGATATGGCTAACTCTTGAGAGTCGAAGGAACAGCTGAGGGAACAGGTTCCTACCAGTTCCCGAGGTGACTGTACGAAGTCAACTCTCCAGTTGGAAAGCTGCTGCATGCACACACTACAGTACAGGAACAGTGCAGCAGTCAACTTTCTGTAGAAAGCTTTTTACTTACCTTGCCTACATCATTGTAAGGGTTGTCACACATGTATTATTAATATCAAGGAAGGTAAAACAATTACTTGAACACTTGAAAACAAAAAGAAAATACTCTCTCAAATTCTAGTCACCACATCTCTCAAGAACAAAGCTACTGCAACCTCAAGGACCAGATCCAAAGATTGAAGATATCTTAAGTCCCTAGGTTTGTTGAGTCTTTGTTATTTATTCTTCATTTGTAACTTCTACCCAGCTTACTTAGAAGCATTTCTGTAGAAAATCTTTTGGAAATCATAAACATTTGAGTTTGTGTTGTGACTAGAGTTAGTCATAGATTGAAGTATTTGTAATAAGTGTGTTGCAAAGTGGCTTATAATAGGTGTATTACAAGTTAGTGAGGTTGAAGTCTTTGTAATAGAGTCATTACAAAGTGACTTGTAATAGGTGTACTGCAAGTTAGTGAATTTGAAATCCTACCAGTGTAGGTCGTGGTTTTTTCCCCTTGAGTAGGGATTTTTCCACGTAAAAATCTTGTGTTCTTTATTTACTGCCGATTTACTATGGGAACAAATAGAGAACCTGGTTTCCTATAATGTTTGGCTTTACAGTCTATTTCCTACCATGGGAACTGATAGAGAACCGGGTTCTCTACACAGTTTGGTGGACGCTTAGTTTCTATCAATTGGTATCAGAGCGAGTTCTTTCTAAAAGGTTAACACCTAGAAAGGATCCTCATCATGGATGCTCCACCAACTTTGAGCAAGGACAATCAACCTATAGTCCCCCAAGATTCAACGGCCAATACTATGGTTGGTGGAAAACAAGAATGCATGACTTCATTATGGCTGAAGACTCCGAGCTTTGGGACGTGATTTGTGATGGTCCCTATGAAGGCTGTTTGAGAGGGAACAAAGACTATTCCTGTAATGACCTGGTTGGTCGTTTCGTAGAAATTGCATTATAATTACTGTTATTGACTTGTCATAGGTTGGTTATACTGTTATTGATGTGCTAGAGTTGGTAGGCTTGGAATCGGAATAGTTGTAATGAGAATTTAGTCACTTAGTCTTTAAAAATAACCTTAGAGTTGGAAAAGTCAACAGAGAGTTAACTTATTGGTAAACGACCTCCGAATGCGGAGTTTATGGTACGGATGGCTTCGTTAGATGATTTTGGACTTAGAAAGTGTGTTCAGAATAATTTTGTGATGTCCGGTGTAGAATTATGCTTGAATTGGCGAAAGTTAGATTTTGGTGATTTCTGGTCGGCAGTGGAAAATAGGCTATCGGGGTCGGAATGGAATTACGGAAGTGGGAACAGGTTCGTAATGTCATTTTGGATATATCTGAAAAATATCAGGTCAATCGGAGATGTTTTGGATAATTTCGGTATCGTTGGTGGATTTTAGAAATTTCAAAGTTCTTAGGCTTGAATCCGATGTGATTTTGGTGTTTTAAGGATATATTTAGTGTTTTGAGAGAGCAAATAAGTTTGAATGATCATTTATGATGTGTTGGTAAATTTGGTTGGGTTCCCGAGGGGCTCGGGATTGATTTTGGGTGGTTAACAGACACTTTTTGACTTAGGAAGACTGCAGTTTTCTGGTGTTTTCACAGCTGAAATTCATTCACTGCGATCACGTAGGTATATGTGCGATCGCGTAGGGTTAAATTGTGCCAGGGTGAAATTGTTCAATGCGATCGCAGAGTATGGATTGCGATCGCGTAGCACTGGAGGTTTGTTCAATGCGATCGCTTGGGATAAGTCGTGATCGCGTAGAGTAAGTGAGGGGGGCGCGTGAGGAAGTGAAGTTGTTCTTCGCGATCGCGTGATGGGGGACGCGATAGCATAGGTCAGGAAAGATGAACATCGTGATCGCATGGCTTAGGCTGCGATCGCAGTGAGGAAATTAACTGGGCAGTATATATTAAAACCCTCAACGACCAATACCTATTTTAACACCATTTGTGAACGGGAAGAAGCTTTTGAGGCGATTTTGAAGAGGGGAAATCAGTGTTCGTCATAGAGGCAAGTATTTTGAACCTTAAAACTTGATTATAGGTGATTAAGGAACATATTCTCAGTGTTTAAATCATGAAAATCAGTAGAAAAGGATGAGGTTAGGGCTTGAGATTATGAGACCTTTAGGGATCAATTTGAGGGGTCAAACGAACTCCGATTTTAGCGTTCTTTATATGTACGGACTCGTGAGATGATAAAGAACATTTTGATATAAAAATTTCTGAGTTCTGAGATGCGGGCCCATGAGTCGGGATTTAGCAAATTTCGGGGTTTGAGCTAAAATTGGTATTTTTCAATTGGAATTCATTCCTTAAGCATAATTTGATGATAAAAATCTGGACTTGGTAGATTTGGAGCATTTGGAAGTTTGTTCGAATGGCAAGCGTATTGCGGAATAGCTTTCGGGCTAGCTTGAGGTAAGTATTGTCTTTAAATCCTGTCCTGAGGGTATGAAACCCCGGACTCTGCACCCTTTCACGGGTTTTGGAATGCAAAGATTGGAACTTTAGAAATATATACCCTATTTAGGCAACTATTGAGTTGCGAAATCGATTTTAAAGCCTATGCTTAATAGTATCGATATATTTTGTTATGATTTGGGCTGTAAGCCATGTTTGGGGCCTAGTGCCGATCTGTTTACCCCTTGTGGGCTGTTTTTACTATTATTCCTCATTTGATATGTTATGAATTTCACTCAGACTTTTCTAGATAATTGTTTTGACACTCAGAGTATTTTGATACTATTTTTTGAAAATGAAACACTGTTTTTGGGTCGAGAACCCGGTATATTTGTGGCCTGAAGGGCATGTTGAGAGTGTCTGACTGAGTGAGGTTGCGGGCCATTATTGTGAGGATGTTATAATATGAGTGTGGCTGAGGACCAATATTGTGAGTGATTTATGCCATGATGTGGCTTGTTTATAGCGCTTGGGCTGTAGGAGCCCCTCCGGAGTCTGTACACACCCCCAATGAGCGCAGGTACCTAATGAGTGATGTTGCCCGCGGGGCTGATACTGAGTGATTGTGAGGTTGCCTGATGGGCTGATACTGAGTGATTGTGAAGTTGTCTGATGGGCTGATACTGAGTGACTGTGAGGTTGCCTGATGGGCTGATACTGAGAGATTGTGAGGTTGCCTGATGGGCTGATACTGAGTGACTGTGAAGTTGCCTGATGGGCTGATACTGAGATTGTTATGAGAAATGATTATGGCCCGAGGGGCAAGTTTATGAAAATTTTACTAAGTTTTTTACTACGATTCACTTCGTTTTTCAAACTGATTTTTACTGAGAGTTTTACTGAGATATATTGAAATTATACTTGTTTCAAAGGATTTCTGGAAATTTGTTTTTGAACTTATGTATTTGATGAATACTTATGGTGACTTGGTGATTTACTGTTTTTGTGAATTGGTGTATCTGTGCTGTGTGTTTCGTATTTCTCAGACTGTGATTTATATTCATTACTACTGAGTTGGCGTACTCATCATTACTCCCTGCATCTTTGTGTGCAGATCCAGGTACTGGTTCGGAGCAGTAGTTATCCGAATTTCGTTCATCGTCAGCTTGGAGATTTCGAGGTAGCTGTCCAGCGTCCGCAGCTTCCCCATTTCCCTTCTTTATTTAGTATTAGCATTTTATTCCTAGGCTTTGTCTATGACAATAGCAGAGTTAGTTTATTTCATATATGCTCATGACATGTTGTCTCCGGGTCTTGGGGACGGTTGTAGACTGTTAGCTTGATTATTTTGTTAAAGATTTCAAAATTTATATGTGTGTTATGAATTGCTGAAAATAAATTGAGATATTTGAAAAGAAAAATGTGAAAGTTATGAGTGTTGACTAGCCTAGTTCCATGATAGGCGCCATCACGACCGGTTAGGATTTGGGGTCGTGACAGTTCCGAAGACAAGAAAAGAATGCATTGGTGCTGAGCGAAAAGCTGTTGAGAAGAACTTCAAGGCGTAGAAGATTCTTGTGTGTGGTATTTGACCAGACGAGTATAATCGTATCTCGGCATGTGAATCTGCCAAAGAAATCTGGGAAGCTTTTCAAACGGCTCACGAAGGGACTACTAGGATCATTACAAAGCCAACATTGAAAAGGCGGATGAGAGGAACCAGGTTCCCGACAAAAGGTTCAAAAGAAGAGATGTTGCTGACAACATGGTGAAAAAAGCTTTGGCTGACTGGGAAATTCCTCCAGTGAATCTGAAAGTGAAGATGACCAAGGAGATATATCTATGATGGTTGTTGACAATGGATCTTCAGAATATGAGTCAATCTTTGCACTCATGGACAAATCTGATGATGATGAGGACAAGGAGGAAGATGAGGTAAGTTTTCTTGATGTTCAAAGAAATTTGAAAACTTACTCTAAGAATAAATTGATGTCCTTAGAAAATGTGTTGATTGATGCCTATCATAGCCTCATTAATGAGAAAAATGCTTCAATAGAAGAAATTGGTGACATAGAACAAGAGATGGATAATATGGTAGTTTCCATTGTAGATTTGAAGGAACAAGTGGAAGAAGTAACTAGAGAAAATAACTTGTTGAAAATCCAAACGAAAAAATGGATGGACAACACTAAGGGTAAAGAAGTGGATAGTGAGGCTCAACTTGAGCTTGAGAGTGAGCTTAAGAAAGTTAAAACAAGTCTTGTTGTTGAGCTTGAAAAGAATAGACAACTTCAGGAGGATTTAAAAAGGATTAAAAATGATCTTGATAAGTCACTTAATTGTACTTGGCCCTCTGATGTAATAACGTCTATGTACAAGAGTAATGGTGAGAACAAGCAATGAATCGGGTTCCAAAAGGCTAAAACCTCATATAATGCCCATAACAAGTATGTAACTGTGGCTGATAATAGTTTGTGCACTCACTGTGGTCAAACGGGTCATTACAAGGACTCTTGTAAAACTAAAATTCAGTTTTTACAGAAAAACAAAGTTTTTGTTGAAAAGAGGCCTACTGATGAGGAACCTGGTTCCCTGAAAAGAAAATACGTGTTGCGTGCATGGGCAAAAAGAAGTTTGATCCGCTCGTTCTATCATTATAAGGGACCCAAGCTGGCTTGGGTTCCTAAGTCTAATCATTAATTTAGTGTGTAGGCTGAAGTGAGAGGTAGCAGTGAAAAAAATGGTATATGGATAGTGGCTTCTCTAAGCACAAAATTAGAAGAATGAATGATTTCCTCTCACTCTAGGCCTTCCAAGGTGGGGGTGTGTCCTTTAGAAACAACAAGAAGGCAATATTCTTGCTATTGGAAAAATTGACAAAACACTCTCCCATGCAATTGAAAATGTGTACTATGTGAATGGCTTAAAATATAGCTTGTTGAGTGTGTCTCCAATTTGTGACAAGGAAAAGTGAAGTGAAGTTCTTGTCCAAATCATGCACTTTCACCAATCTTAAAACTGGTGAAATGGTATTGATAGCCAAGAGATTCGAGAATATCTATGTTGCAGACCTTGATTCACTGAATGGTGGTGATATAACATGCTTAAGTGTCATTGATGATGATGTAGAGTTATGGCACAGACGGCTGGGGCATGCGAGTTGTATTTGCTGAACAAGCCGGTTATGGAGGACCTGGTTCATGGGCGAAGAATTCAACACTCCTTGATACTTAATTAACAAATGCATGATCAGGTCCCTTCTTGAGAAGTCTCTCTATGAACTGCTCAATGGGAGAAAACCAACGCTGACTTACCCGAGAGCCTTTGGATGCAAAATGTTTTGTTCTCAACAAGGGTGGCAAATGGTCACATAACAAAAAGGATGAAGATGGAGAATTTACAAATGCTCCTGATGAAGCTATAAATATTGCAAATGGAAAGACTGATTTGATGAGTCAAGTCAAGCAAAGCGATTAAGGAGATGCAGCAGAACTCCAAAAGACACAGAGGAACCTAGTCCCTCTATCACCTCGACTGAAGCTGAACATAGGGTTGTTGATGCTACATTAGGTACTCCTGATGCAGAGCAAAAGAGTGTAAGTCATGATTATGTTTATGTCAATGATGATTCACGTATGGAGGAACCAAATCCTTCAAATTCTGAAGTTCAAGTATCCCACTAGAAGAAAAAGAGTTCACATACCTTCAAAATGTAACCACACCCTTAGACTCTGGTATTCAACCTAGTTCTAAGGCAAGGAACATGTTTTCCCTCTCAGCGTTCTTGTCTCAAATCAAGCCTAAGAACATCAAAGAAGCATTGAAAAATGCTAACTAGATAGCTGCTATGAAAGAAGAACTCCATCTGTTGAGAGGAACCAAGTGTGGCACCTGGTCCCTAGGCCTTCAGACAGAACAATGATTGGAACCTGACCCAAAAGACTCTCACTTGAAGACTGCTAAGAGAATTTTGAGGTATCCTAATGGAACGCAGGACCTGGTCCTCGTCTATTTTTCAGGAAATACTTTTGACTTGTTTGGATATGTTGATGTTGATTATGATGAATATCTAGTGGATAGAAAGAGCACATCTGGAACGACACATTTTCTGGGGTCATGCTTGATCTCATGGGGTGCAAAGAAACAATATGTGTGTCTCTTTCTACTGCTGAAGCTGAATACGTGGTTGTTTCTTCTTGTTTTGATCAACTACTACAGATCAAGCAACATCTTGAAGACTTTGGTGTATTTACAGCTTGAACCCGGTACAACACAAGAGGACAAAACACATTGATGTGCGACATCACTTTTTGAGGGATAGTGTTGAAAAGGTTCTTATTGGTATGAAGTTCTGGAAGACGGAGGACCAGGTAGCAGAAATCTTCACCAAGGCGCTGAGTAGTGAACACTTTGAAAGAAATTGTCTGGAGTTGTTATTGATCAAGCTTAACTAAGGACCTGATCCCTCGATGATTGGCTATGTTAAGAAGGAAAGGTACAATGATATAAAGTGCTTTTTGGGTGACATTTAACTCAAATCTATATTATTACTGGTATACACACATGGCAGTTTTAGGACAAAACAAGTAAGAGTTACATTGTCCTTCTAGTAATTTTTGCTCAAATTTTCAAAAACCGTCAAGGAACCTGGTTCCTGTGACTCAGGTTAATAGTCTCTTCAATAATTATATGTCTTTTAAAACTGCTGAAGGGTAATGTCATTAATTTATTCTCATCTCTCTTCAAACTTTAAAGTCCAAAATGTTTAAACCTTTTCTGAACTGACTTGTCGTCCCGAAAAACCATTTCGTTCTCTCACACCCAACCAAAACCGATTTTTTTGTTCAAAACTAAATCAACCTTATCTAACAAAGAATGATTGATGAAAAGTAGGCTAATTGATGTGACTTGCTGATGTGGTGATTGTGGAAGACAGAATGGAGTGGAAAAATCTTCACTTGTGATTTTTTTTTTTGAGAAAAGAAAGTTGGGTGAGAAAGATGCAGCAGATGGTAAGGGTGAACATATTGAGAAGAAGAAGAGGGAGACATGGCCGCTCAGGGAAAGAAAGGGTAGTATGATAAAGGAACCTGGTTCCTTACATAAGTAAAAGGTTGACTTATCGGGTTTGGAGAGGTAGAAGACTATGAAGTCTCAGAACGTTCTGTTAGGCAGAGTGTTGACTCGGATATTGCTGAAAAATGGAGGAACTTCTTGATATTGTTGATTTTCCAAAATAAATAAATAGAATCACCTATTTGTTCCTCTAAGTCCCAACGTTTATGAAGAAGAAGAAAAAACTTCTATGTCGTATGTGATACTCTGATGCTATATGTGCATGAAACTGAGTTTGTTCTTGATGAGGAGAAGCTTGGGGAGATTCTTTGTGGTCTGGTTGATGGTTTAGCCTGCTCAGATAAGTAGAGAACCAGGTCCCCGTGGACCCTTGGCATAATAGAATGCTAAGTTGAATGGTGAGAATGAAAGATTGAGGAAATAGGTGGAGGACCTAAGAGAACATATGATCATTGATCAAAGGATTGTGAATAAACGAATGGAGAAGCTCATCAAAGCCTTAGCCCCTTACTTTTTTCTCCTGCCCAATGATCCATGTCTTTCACTCCTTCCAAATTCCGTTGAATTCCTATCTTCTTTTGATCCCTATGTTTGATGGCATTGGTACTTTAGTTGTTTAAATTGTCATATTATGTATTTTTGAAATTACTGTGCCTTTATTATAATTGCTCTACTATGGGCAATCACTCTATTTTATGCAATGAATTTACTTGTTTTCTTGTTATTATTTATGTTGTGTTGCCCAAGTGGCATGAGTTAATGATAATGAAATTCTTTTTGGATGTGCTTCTTCTATTATTCTTTTCAATGATGCAAAAAGGGGGAAGTGATATAGGTTTCAACATGGAGGAGGAACAAAATCGAATTAATATGTTGTGTTGTGCATGAAAGCTAGCTCTGCTTCGCAGGGGGAAAGTTGAACGTTGCTGATAACATGTTGATTATAGCTCTGATCCGCAGGGAAACATGTGAGGAATCTGGTTCTCAAGGAGAACATTTATTTTTGGTTTGTCATCATCAAAAATTGGAAAATTGATAAGTTATGCTATTTTGTGTTTTGATGATTTGCCAAACAATCTTGAAGAACCAGTTATGATCAGTTCCTTTGGTCTGGTTCTCATGGGGAATATGGCTGATTCGTAGGGGGAACAATGTGGAGATCTGGTTCTCAGGGGGAATATCAATTCTAAGGTTGTCATCATAAAAAAGGGGGAAATTGTTAAGTTATGCGTTTTTTGTTTTGATGATTTGACAAACTTCATTAGAGAACCAAATAAGGAACCTAATACAATTTGTTCTCTTGCGTTCAGAGTAACCAGTTAGATGTTTGGCTCAATTCTCAACGATATCAGATAAGGGAACAACAGAGAGAACATATATGGATTTGTTCCCCCGGTCGTCGTATAGCCAACTCTACAGCTTTAAACATTATCAAGACCTTAAGATCACAAGGTTTCATGTTGGGATCCAGTTTGGGATATGGCTAACTCTTCAGAGTCGAAGGAACAACTGAGGGAATAGGTTCCTACCAGTTTCCGAGGTGACTGTACGAAGTCAACTATCCAGCTGGAAAGTTGCTGCCTGCACACACTACAGTACAAGAACAGTGCAGCAGTCAACTTTCTGTAGAAAGCTTTTTACGTACCTTGCCTACATCATTGTAAGGGTTGCCACACATGTATTATTAACATCACGGAAAGTAAAACAATTACTTAAACACTTGAAAACAAAAAGGAAATACTCTCTCAAATTCTAGCCACCACATCTCTCAAGAACAAAGCTACTGCAACCTCAAGGACCAGATCCAAAGATTAAAGGTATCTTAAGTCCTTAGGTTTGTTGCGTCTTTTTATTTGTTCTTCATTTGTAACTTCTACCCAGCTTACTTAGTAGCATTTCTGTAGAAGATCTTTTGTAAATCATAAACATTTGAGTTTGTGTTGTGACTAGAGTTAGTCATAGGTTGAAGTCTTTGTAATAAGTGTGTTGCAAAGTGGCTTGTAATATGTGTATTACAAGTTAGTGAGGTTGAAGTCTTTGTAATAGATTCATTATAAAGTGGCTTGTAATAGGTGTATTGCAAGTTGGTGAAGTTGAAAAACTACCAGTGTAGGTCGTGGTTTTTATCCCCTTGAGTAGGGATTTTTCCATGCAAAAATCCTTTGTTCTTTATTTACTGCCTATTTACTGTGGGAAAAAATAGAGAACCTGGTTTCCTATACTGTTTGGTTTTACAGTCTATTGCCTACCGCGGGAACTGATAGAGAACCGGGTTCTCTATACAGTTTGGTGGATGCTTAGATTCTATCAAAACTCATATCCTGAAGGCGTCTGACTATACGGGGATGGAGATGGTGGGCCCTAAGAAAGCCCCACATATCGTCTACTCTTCTAGCACAGAACGTCTGGGCCAATAACTGACCCTCCTATATGTAGGAAGATCTATGCACGGCCTGTAGCAACTGTACTTCCAGCGAAGCAGGTCTGAGATGCAAATGTGGAACCTCCGTGATGACTACTGTAAACTAACAATATTAAATTAAAGTATTTTTCTTTTTCATGGCTTAAATATATTGAAATACCTTTAATATTAAAATTCATTCGATATTTTTACTATATTGCTAATTAGGTTGATACATCTTCAATATTATAATTTTATATTTTTATATGTTACTTTAATATTGTATATGTTTATTTATTATTTAATATGTTTGTTTCTTATTTTATATGTTAGTTTTATCGTGTTATATGTTTGTTTGTTACTCACCTATTTTTTACTACAATAAAATCAAATAATTAATTTTCATAACTATACATGATTTAATTATTAAATATTCATGTTTTGGTTCCGGACTCGATATTTGAGGCCAGTAACACCAAGATATCCGAATTCTTTTGTTCATGATGAGAATATTTTCCCGATTTATCACTCAACATGGATATTATTTTATATGGTAGTGTATTATTGTATATGTTAGTTTATTATTTTATATGTTAGTTTTATTATTTTATATGTTTGTTTGTTAGTCGCTTATTTTTTACTATAATAAAATTAAATAATTAATTTTGCATAACTATGCATGATTTAAATATTAAATATTCATATAACAATACTTAGTTTGACAAATGTTGTTTTCTCGTGTTATTTTCTTAAGTTTGTTAACTAGAATTGGAGAGAGTTTGTGTTTGAACTATCAACTTTTTTAACGTATTTTAGGGTTTAAGAGATACTTAAATGATTAATTTCAATAACTACAAGGATACGCTAAAGGGCATTGCATTTTACTACGCTAAAAAGGCACTACATTACAAATACGAGCACTACATTAGGCCACAAGATACCACTACAGAGAACTAAAGTAATAATTTATCTATTTTAATTATCTTTTAGCAAATAAATAATCTAAATCGGATAAAATTAACAAATAAATTTAATCACAAAACAATCACGAAAATACATATACCACAATAAAAAGTAACTAATTAATATTTTTTTAACAACTAATAACAATTTTTCTATTTTACTAATTTTTTTAGCACACTGATACTATAGCACGGATAAAAAGCAACAAATTAATTAAATCGCAAAACAATCACAAAATAACATAGAGCACATTAAAAATAACTAATATGCATTTTTTATACGAGTTTTAACAAATACTAAGTCGTAATACCTCAATTTAATATTTTTGAAAAGTTAAAGATTTGATGATTTGGAGCCGAAACGAGTAACCCAGTACGATATAACACCTTAGCTAGAATGTAGGACCAAGAATCTATATTTTTTGTGGGACCGGTGGGCTCCACTTTTTTTCGTCAGCAATAGGGGTTCATGGGACCGTTGTTTCTTTTGTTTAATTTGGGGTGGGGTGGGGTGGGGGGGAGCTTCTGGTTTGGTGGGGACTGGACAACTTCTTATGTTGGTATTAAGACGTTATACTATAGCGCCTTAATATAAGGCGTGATACATTCCCGCGTTTTTAAGGTTTAAATATAATGTTTTTTAAAAGGGTATTATACTTAATTGGGCAAATAACTATTAAAGTATATCGCCCTTTAAAAGAGCTTTACATATATATTATGAGCACCAATTATTCTTTTCGACACAATTTAATTTTTTGAGTCCAAAAGAACCACATATTGGCTGCAGACCTTATCTCTATACCATATACAGTTTACTTTTGGACCCTCCCGATTTTGATATCCATCGAGTCAATAATATTTTTTTCTTTTACTTTTTTGATTTTTAAGGCATAAAAGAAGTATCAAACTCTTTTGTTTCGTATGAATTATTTTATTCCTAATTTTGTGTTTTCTTCAATAAAACGAAAGCAAGTACCCCTTTAATGAATTTTGAAGAATATAGACTTTTTACAATACTTAAAGCAATTGATCTGTCCATGATTGGACATATTTCGAGCTTCTTCTCTATTTTTAGGCCATTTCTAACTGAGTTTTTTTTCTTCTGGAAACCGTTAAGTATGGCCTTTCAGTGTTTCCTTTAAAAAAATATTTGGGTCTGCCTTAATATATGTTCATCAATAAAATCTTTTAATATTCTTTGTTTTATTGCTTTCAAGTTTTCTGTTTTCTCCCTTTCTTTGAGGGAAGAAAAGTGAGAAGAATTCTTCACCTGCATAAAGAGTTAGGTAACTTTTTCTATCTACGCAAATATTGGTTGGCTCAGTCACTTAATATATATATTGGTTGAAGAATATAAATCCCTAACAAAATTAGTTGGTACCGACTATATGAATTCATTATCATAAATATTCTCTTTGGGTCCATAACAAAATCATCACAAATGAAAGAATTTAGGTTTGGCTAGTTACTAAAAGAAATCATGGAATTGGTTGCTGGATTGTCGGATACTTGTGAGCTGGACGAGTAAAACTAACAACCAAATCTTTTCAACCATATTTTATGTATCAAATGCTTACAAAATCCGTTTCATTAAAATAGAAGCAGATTTCAATTGCCACTCTGTGTAGGACCCTTTATTCTCTGTTTCTCTATAGTTCTTCTTTTCATATTTAATTTGATCTCTTTATAGTGATACTCCTAATTAAGTTGATTCAATCTTTATTCCATTACGAATTATTGCCCTTAATAATATGTTGTCTTATTTTTCTTACCAAAGCCCAGCGTGTTTGAACTCTAGTGTAGTAGGGTTGTCTAAAAATAACATAAAATGAATATGCTAATATCTCATTATTAGCTATACCTATTACCTAAATGGAGAGAATAAACAACTGCGATATTACATCATTTTCTTGAAAGATTTTAGATAAAAGTGCGTTTCACCTCGAATAATTAAACATACTCCAGTAAACACAGGTGTTAATTTGTTGGTTTTGAGCACCGACCTCACATTAAGTTTGTTCAAAATTAATTGGCTAAAAATTCAAATGATAGTTGGACCCTTAAGAAGAAGTAAATAGTGGTTTACGTAGATACTCTTATAATAACGATTACTAAATATTTTTCTTAGAAGATACTCCCTCTTGTCCACGATAAGTGATTTTTTCACTTTTTTATTGTGGTTCAAAATAAATATTTTTTTCAAATTTCAATAATAAATTAATTAGTTTTTTCTTACATTACTTTTGAAGTAAATAATGTTAAATATATATTAGGAGTGTTTATGTGAAGATATATGATTAATTTTATTGCTAATTAATATTAACGATAAATTTTTAAAAAAATCACTTATTTTAGATCCGGAAAGTAAATAATACTACGTAATATACTCCATATTCTAAACACCATGTGTCCTTGGTACTTGGTTTCAACATCGATCTACGGACATTTATTATACTAACTCAATGATGATATTCTTATACTTTATCCATGGAACCTCTAAATTATTCGGACTTTTTAATCTTTATGTAAACAATGGCGCAGAAGTAGATGAACCCTTTGGAACTCGCATTAAAAATTAATGACTTTGTGGGCTACTATATATTAGTAAGCTTTTGCCATACCTAAGTATATATAGAGAGAGTAGGAGGTCACGCAAATAACTAAATATAGGTCTTGGGTGTATCATGATATCATCCATGTTGGAACTTAGGTTGAGAGTAGACTATAATTATTTGGATTTTCTTAGTGGAATTTGTGCAGCTTGCTGCTGTGCATGCATGTGCATACCAACATCATATAAAGTAATTTCTTTCATTATATGGAAAAAAAGAAGAAAAGAAATTATATGATTTATATATCTCGGTTGTTTATGTATGCATACAAGGAGGTTATGATTCCACCGATATTTATTTATATATAAAGTTGAAATTGTTTTTGAAAACAAAATTATGAAATGACTTGCAATTTAATAAGAATTAGGTGATCATCGGCAAATTTCTTAAACATTAGGGAGTAAAATCCATTTTATCTCAAGATACGCTGAGTGTTAATTTCTTGTGGACCCTTGAAAAATTAGATTGATAGTACTTATATTAATTAAGTAATTATTTTATTTCGTATAGGATATAATTGAATTAATCTATGAGGGTCCACTTGAGGACACAACATACTATTAATTTTGAAGAATGAGTCTTTAAAGGGGCCTATTTAGATATTAATCACGTGATCTTCCCTTTTAAGGAATGTCATAATGTTACTAATATGGTAAACCACAATCCCCTACCCTTTTAATTATGTGATTAGGACTTGAAAAGTAAAGACAAAACTATCTTTCCAGTGGGATTGGGAGGCTGGGGGTTAGAAAGTGATTGGTCCAAATGTATTTTTTTTATTTAAAAAATCAAATAAAAGACAATGACCATAGTACATTTTGGGTCCAAAAGTAAGAAATTGATGACACATAATTTATTAAAGTAGACAACAAACAACATCAAGTGGGTTCTCAATTACACAGGAATAGAAACTAGAAAGAAAGATGAGTAATTTGGTCACCTTTCTAGAGATGATAAGAGTATGGCCTACCTGTTGGATGAAATTATGTGTTTGTTTGAAGGAATAGAGGAAAGTTGGAAGAGTATTTGATCTTTTTGTTTGGTTTAAATAGACTTTCTTGTTCTATGAAATGGAAGCAAAAAAATTATTGTTTCCTCTGGGACCATTAATCTATTTTATACGAAAAAGGAGGATAGGAAAATCCCAATTTACCGCTACCCTCATGTTTAATATTTTTTCTTTTATCACTAGAATTTTATGTAATTTCATTTTATTTTGATTCAGAAATTGCTTCACTTTTTTATGATAAGCTATAATTACGTATTCTAGTCGCTTATTATACTCTAATTTAATGTATTTTAATTGAGTTTGAGCTTTAATCGCTAGTGTTTTGCACTAATTGTGTGTTTTATGCCTTGTGGGAGTGATTCCGAGCCATGTAGATTTCTATTATACAGAAAAGGAAAGATGGTCGACCAAGGACATATATGTCATTTTAAAAAGGCTCCTACGTTGTTTGTAATTCTTAATGCAAATTACCATTGATACACGCGGGACCCACATTCTCATAACCACAACACTTCTTTAAATGTTGTGCCATGTTGATTAGACTACTTTTGCACAGAGTACTGCGTGCAAATAATCATTTGGAACGTTTCTTTTCTCATTTAGTAAAATTAATAATTTTGGTTTTTTCCTATTATATAGAAAAGGAAAGATGGTCGACCAAGGGCATATATGTCATTTCAAAAGCTCCTACATTGTTTGCAATTCTTAATGCAAATTACCATTGATGCACGCGGGACCCACATTCTCATAACCACAACACTCCTTTAAATGTTGTGTCATGTTGATTAGACTACTTTTGCACAGAGTACTGCCTGCAAGTAATCATTTGGAACGTTTCTTTTCTCATATAGTAAAATTATTAATTTTGATTTTGTCAACTAGAAGTTTGCACAGAGAAAGTAACTTAATTTAAATAATAAAGCAACAAGAGAGATGTTGGTAAATATTTACAAAATATTCGTATTTACCCATACTGTTATAAACCAATTTAAAAATAATAATTAAAAGGTTTTCATTTATCCACACTATTTTAGGGCGATTTCAAACTAGAAAATTTCATATTGAAAAGTAATTTTATAAAAGTATAGTTTAGTTGTCACGATCCATATTCCCACCTTTGGGCCGTGACTGCGCCTAACGTTGAACCCGCTAGGCCAGCCAACGTATAAC
>MDKH01119738.1:0-19404 GCA_005239495.1 Nicotiana undulata
CTCGGAGCCTCGGAACACAGATACAGCTCAAATTATGCAAGATGACCTTTTGGGTCATCACAACTCCATTCTATCCGGTCGTTAAGGAGTGTTGCTAGACGTCACCCTTGATTAGTATATTGATGTGATCAATTTACTACCGGCTTAGTATTGAACCTATGGGGTCGCACACTATCGAGTGTTCTGATCTTTGCTAAAGGATTAATTACTTTATTATTTGAAAATTAAATTAAAGAATTTAATTAGTCAAATAAATTTAGTTATTAGTCCAAATGAAATATTATTATATACTTTGCTAGCACAGAGGATATAATCAATATTGTGAACAAATTAAAATTTCTATTTGGAACAGAAAATTAAATTATATCTCTTAGTTGAAATATATATGATATATTTGATACTCGTAATTAGTATTTATTTGTATATACAGATATATAAAATATTAATTAAAAGGCTCATAAATTAAAACAAACTTTGAGTTGGATTAACCAGAAAGTCCATAAAGGACGTGAGGCTCTCAAAATCCCATGAGTAATGGGATTAGTAGTTACGTATAAGGTTCAAAAAGGACTTGTTGGCTAATTTGTCCTATTGCAAATAGGATTTTTATTTTACAACATAAAATTGAAAGAAGTCCAATTTTGAGATTGATCCTCACGTCAGTCACCGCCTTCACGTTTTCTCTTAACCTAAGGTAATTGTTTGGTGCTCAAGTATATATATATACATATACGTACATCACCAAATAACGTGAGAAGTGAAAGCTTCGGATGAGCCGCAATAAATAAAAATGCTTTATGAAAGTGGGAGTATAATACAAAGCCAAGAGAGAAAATATAATTACAAGAAAAGTGTTTTTTGTTCTTCTAATTTGAGTTGAGATTAGTGAGAAAAATTTCAGCACAAGTTTTTGTTTAATTTGTTCGCGAGTTTCATTGATCAAAGAGTTGATAGCAAGGTTCGGTCTCGGTGTGGATATGCATAGAGTCTTCGTACTATCGAAGAAAATTTTAAAACGAGACTCTCTTCACCAGGTACGTCTTAGATTAGATCTTTGACATTTAAATAAATTTTAAGCACAAAAGTTTTTTACCTAAAATTATTATTGTCTTCCGCTGCGTATTACAAAACATCTCTACGCTATCCTTCGCTAATAAGATAAGGTAGACGCCTGTTCTAGGGAAAAGTGTGTCCCGTGAACCCTCGATTTGGTAAACCTCACAATTGGCAGGTCAAAGTAACGAATCATCAAATAACACATCTAATGAAAAAAATATCTAAACGCATTTAATTAAAGAAGAAAAACAAATAACCCCTTTCTTTCTGTTCTTCTCCGAGGCCTCCTGCACCCCTAGCTGCTTGTCCCTTTTGCTCCTCCCACTTTTTCATTATTCTTTATCCCAACCTCTCCTTAGTCCCCCATTTATGGTTCATATAGATTTTCAGAAAGGTCGAGACTTAGTATGAAACTCAGCCATTAACGCTCTTCCTGAAAATATACTAACCTAGACCACCAAATATGCTTAACGTATATTACAAATATTTGTTCTCTTTGATGTTGTTTGTTTCGCAAGCTCAAACTCGTTCTTCCTCGCTGCTGGAATCCGACAAATCAAGAAGCTTACAAACTTTGGTGTTGTTTTAGATTCCTCATCTGTTTCTCCCCTAAGTTCATGGAAAACATGGCCTGAATCTGGACACATAAAAGAAATATAAAACTTTGATGGCAGAGGACGTTGGCGAGGGTAGTTTTTTTTGTTAAAGAATTTCACTTGAACATGTAATATATTTTTGTTATCTATATTATTGGTGTATACGGTTAAAATCGGATACTATTTGATCGAGATCACGAGGATAAGGTACCGATTTCAAGTTCGAAGTATCTGTCGAGATCGAGGTTGGTAGCGATCGAAGTCAAGTGAGACAGGCACCGGGTAAGATCAAAGACGGCATAATAACATAAAAGCGAGATATTCGTGACTGGTCGAGGATCACGGCGTAAATCTTGGAACGGATCAAATCAGAAACGGTTAATTAGCTAATCGTGGGATTTCCTTCTGTAATTAGAGTTATACCACAAGTAGAATTCCTCTACTATATAAAGGAGAATTCTAATCATTTGTAAGACACATTATTCACTAATACAAAAGCAATATATTTCTCTCTCACTTACATTTCTTTTCATTAGCTTGTTATTTTTCTAAATTGTTCTTGCACTAATCAGTTCAAGGGTACTATAACTCGAGGACTGAGTTCTGTTCGAATACTGGTTTGCTTTTCTTTACTTTCCATTATTATTGTTAATCTCATTATTTATCAGTTAGTGTTAGGTGAAATCACATATCCTTAAAACCACAATATAAGTTTAATCGTTATCCAAATTCTAGGGTAAACAGTTTGGCGCCCACCGTGGGGCTAAGGATAATAGTGATTCTCCGATAACACACACTACTTTACGCTTGTTCTTGTAAGTGTTTTTGTTTTCAGGATAAAACATGTCAAACTCACAAACAGCACCCACACATGGTGACAACGGCCTCGGATTTCACGGGGAAAATGACAATAAGTCGCCCAGGGGTCGAGGTGCCTCAGGCTGATCTCGAGGGAGCACCAATTGCCAATCTCATCGACGTCAGTTCACGTATTGCCCTAAATGCAAATTTGGGCGCTGATCCCGAAGGTAGCACACGCAGGGAAGGCCGATCTGGTGGTCGATGTACGCAGGGCGGAGGAGATAGTGGAGTTAACCTCCAATTAATGTTCGAAATGTTACAGGCTCAGCAAGCTATTTCACAACTACAAAATCAGCATCGAGTGCCGAGTAGGGTCGAACCAGAAGTCGCCCGCCGGACCGAACCAGTGCCAGAAAGATCAAACGCCAATAAATCGGAGACTGAACCCGCCGTTATGAAAATGCTCGAGGACCTCACTAAACGAATTGAATCGGGAGAAAAGAAAATTGAGGCAAATGATAAGAAAGTAGAGACGTACAGCTCCCGGGTTGACCAAATACCGGGGGCACTGCCAATTTTAAAGGGTATGGATTCGAAGAAGTTTGTGCAGAAGTCGTTCCCCCCAAGTGCAGCTCTGAAGCCTATTCCGAAGAAGTTCTGCATGCCTGAAATCCCCAAATACAATGGTATGACTGATCCTAATGAGCATGTCACCTCCTATACATGCGCTATAAAAGGAAATGATTTAGATGATGATGAGATCGAATATGTCCTACTGAAGAAATTTGAAAAGACTCTATCGACGGGTGCAATGATTTGGTATCACAATCTACCACATAATTCCATCGATCCCTTCGCCATGCTTGTAGACTCTTTCGTAAAGGCACATGACGGGGGCAATAAAAGTTGCGACTAGGAAATCAAACCTCTTCAAGGTGAAGCAAAAAGACAACGAAATATTGAGGGAGTTTGTATCTCGGTTCCAGATGGAACGCATGGAAATACCACCGGTCATAGACGATTGGGTTGTTCAAGCCTTTACTTAGGGATTGAACAAACGAAGTTCGGTGGCATCACATCAACTGAAGCAGAAGTTAATCGAATATCCGGCGGCAACCTAGGGCGATGTGCATAATCAGTACCAGCCTAAGATCATGGTCAAGAAAGACTTATTAGGGACACCTTCCGGTTCCGTTTATCCGAATAGGCCCGTCGGCAGAACTCAGAGGGATATCGACAGAGAACCTTGGTGGAACAGAGACCGATATCAACCATATAGAAAAAATAGCTCAGGATGCAATCCTATCCGAAATTATCGAAGGAACGATCGAGGAAAGAGCTCTCGAGGGCTCATGAGCAAAAGTGGCTTCGATAAACAAGCTGATCCCACAGAGGCACCGCGATTATCAGAATATAACTTCAGCATCGACGCATCAGGTATTGTGTCGGCCATTGGGAGAATCAAAGATACTATATGGCGCATACCCCTATAAATCGAATACAAATTCAGCATCGACGCATCAAGTATGAATACAAGCCTCGAATTACTAGATGAAAAACGGGAAGCCGCCCTCATCCGAATGGCCGCACAAAAGAAGCACATCGAAAGGTACTACAACTGAAGAGCCAATCTTCGCCACTCGATACACAAACGAAGGAAAACTCGGCCCAAATTGGGAAGGACCGTATCAGGTCCTCGATATCATCGGAAAGGGATCCTACAAACTTGGCATGATGCGCGGCGAACAATGGCCAAATAATTGGAACATATCACTCCTCAAACGATATTATTGCTAAGGTATGACTTTTTCCTTTTTCATTTATATTTATACTAACTTATTGCAGGTGTTCGATCGAAGGCATCGAAGTTTTCTCCAAACCCGAAGCCCTTAGGTCTGAAAGCACGCGTTGCACTCTTTTTTCCTTCAACCGGTTTTTGTCTCAAATGGGTTTTTCTGGCAAGGTTTTTAACGAGGCTACCATTGTTCGTGCTAACTTAGAGCATATCAATAGTATCCGAGGCTTCTTTACAATCAACCTCGAGTACCTGGGGGCATCGCCCTCGGACGTTATGTTTTCAAGGAAAATACTTCGTGTCAACAGGGTCTCGATAGGTAAATTTTGTAAAGGGACAAACGGTTGAATGAACCGTGTCCATGTAGATTACTTGAGCCCTAATGGAAAAATATGTACGCATGTATAATCTATTTAGAGAAGTAATTTTTCCTTACCAGATGTTCCATGCCTTAGAGAAATGTCTTCTTACAATTTCATACTAATGATCTATTGCGGAAACTGGCTCAAGGGCAGATCATAACTTAAGCTCGAACGATTAACCCCGTACTCGGGGACTGCCGTCCAAAAATCGACATGTTCGATTTACTAAACTTCGAGACCGTAAGACCTTAAAAAGGAAATCCTCAATTTTATAGGCCAAAGACACCCCACTCGAGGACTAACACTTCAAGAAAATACGAAGCGTAATTGGGATAATAAGCCCAAGAGGCAGATCCCAAGGCTACAGCCAAACTAATGTGGTTCGGAGACGTCCGAATTCCGTAATGAAAACATGCCTTCGAATTCTTTTATAAACCGGTTTAAAAGGCTACCCTCGGCAAAATAACAAAAGGGTTTCGACAACTTGAGCCCTCGAAAAACCGTAAGGGGTATCGAACAATTCGAACCATCGAACAATTTTGTACTGAATAAAATCATGCTAAGGCACAAAAAATTAAAGGGTTTTGATAACACTAAACCCCAAAAAAAACTAACGGGTACAAACTTACTTCCTGCTAAGGCATGAAATTTTTTCGTATGATTAACTTTCTAAGCCGAAAAAGGGAAATAGCCACTCTTTTGAGGCTATATCGACCCGATTCAAAAGCCTAAGGGCCGTTATATTTTTAGTTCGAGCAAGTACTCACTCGACTACACAGACTATATTAGTCACACTTCGGTCCAATTGCCTAAGTTTCGAATTCACAAACAAATTTTCACAAGGCATAAGTGAGTCGAAATTCTCACAAGGCATGAAGTGTATCAGAATTTTCCTAAGGGATAAAGCAAATCAGAATTGTCACAAGTCAAAAGTCGAGAATAAGATAAAAAAAGGAAATATTTTATATATGTGAAGGTATTTACAAAGGACCGGTCGGGGTCCTATGATGGATATAAATTATTCATATATTTTAATATAAAAATATAATATTTTAGATATAAAACATGACCAGTTTATATCCTATTCTTGTACTTTTCTAACAATTCTTACAGGAAAAAGAATACATGGAAAAAGAAAAAAAGAAAGAACCTACGGTTCAAGGAAGAAGGATGCATCCGTGACAACTTCATCTAAGACTACACAAAGTCAAGAGATACAAAAGTTATGGCAAATTCTCACCAAAATTTCATGACAAATTGCCATGTCAATTTGTCATCAAGGTCATATGATATATTGATATTATTTTGCAAGTTCTCACCAAGGCTTTGTAGGAATTCTCCTATAAATAGGCTTATGTTTGTAGAAGAAAACATCCCTCTTTGTATCCAATTTCCTCTCTAGTTTTCTATAGAGAAAGAAGAGCGTTCTTGGTCTCTTTCTCTAGTCTCTCTTTGTAGTAAAATATTCTTAGTTTTTTTGAAAGTATTTTTTAGCTTTTCTTAATTCATAATGGAGTAATTTCTTTTTGTTGGGATAGTTGATGAAGCTTGATATAATTATAACACTATCTCAGTTTCAATACATTCTTGGCTTGAAACTCTATTTACATCTCACATTGTGCTGGAATGATGATTTTTTAATCATTATTATCCCATCTACATATTTTATATCTAAGTTATTCTTAAATTATTTTTGTAATTCTCACGGAGAAAAATTAATATATAATAACTCATGAATAGAATATTAGAGTGAAAGTAATTTTAAGTAAGATTATTATTTCAAGTCTGTAATCTTGCTTTCCTCAGTTTTAATTCTCACAGAGGAATTATTCAAGGCAAGATTATTGATTTTATAGTAAAATATTCTCACGAAGTTTTTACTACGCTTGTGCACAATTCAGGAAAGATATTTCAGTTTAACCGTCACTAGTTTTAAATCAATTAATTAAGATAACCTCACGGAGTGTTAATTGTTTATTTATTTCTTACTGTAAAAATATAACTGTATTAGCAATAAGCAATTAAAATTGAGATTTTATTGTAATGATATATCAAGTGAATTCAACGATTCCCAACTCTTTTTAAATATAAACTTTTCGGAAGAAATTTGTCTTAATTTATAATTCCAAACACACCTTTCATCAATTTGATTCTCTCAAATAGTAGTCAAATTATTACAAGTCTGTAGCTTAGATTGTTCAATCTCTGTGGGACGATATCATAAACTATACTAGAATTTGACAGAGTATGAGCAGAAAATCCTATACACAATAGCCTCGTCATCCTACACAAAGAAAAATGCAAAAGCTCCTAACTATACTCGGGGGCAGCTACTTCCTCGGGCTCCTCACCATTTTCGGACACACTCTTGTTGCCATCATCATCGTCGTAATCATCGTCGTCATTAGAAGAGGTCAATGCTCTAGCATCAACTTCATGCTCATTTGCCTTTGCTATCACTTCGGTAAGATCGAAACCTCGAGTGTGTATCTCTTCGAGGGTATCCCACCGAGATTGGAATTTAGCAAGTTCGGCGATCCAATGTGATCGAGTTTGAGCAGTCTCGGCGGCCTCTCTCGCTTGGACTTGAGCGGCTTCAGCATCGGCCCGATAGATAGCCACTATCGCATCAACATCGGTCTTTTCCTTCTCTGTCTTAGATTTGGCCTTTGCGAGTTCGGAATCCAACCGAGCCTCGAGCTCCTCTATCTGTTTTTCAGCCAAACTTTTTTCCTTCATGCCTCGAAGCTGGTCTACGACCAATGACAATTGGGCTAGAGCTGTCTCTTTCTCTACAGCAAGGCGGTCCATGCCTTCCTTCCACCCATATGACTCTACCTTAGTTGTCTTAATCTCCTCTCGGAACTGCTCGATCCTCTCGATCTTTTGCTGCAACTGTGATATTGAAATATTATCTTCCGTTCCCGAATCAAGCCCATGAGCTTTTAAGGTATCATTACCTGCTCGATCAGGTCGGTCTGATCCTTGTGAATTTTAGCCAATTCGGCTCGGAGGTCCTTAATATTCTCATCCTTTTGCCGGTAGAGAAGTTTGAGGGCGTTCCTTTCCTCTGAAACCCTTCGATCTCACATCAGCACGAGACTTAGAAAAATCCCCCCGATGGAGTACCAGAGCATGTATCAGAAAGAAAAGGGAGTTAGACAGAAGAAGGAGGAGTATTACATCAACAGAAGAATTAAGACCTACCTGATTCAGGGTCCGTTGTGCCTCATCGAAGAGGTTGGATGCATCATTCAGGTCAGAAGCGTCTTCGACCCCAATAAAATAATCTCGGAAGGGATCCTCCCCTCCGGGGACTCCGTCTACCTCGGGGGTCCTTAAAGCTTGAGCACCCCGAATTGTCTCTTCAGAAAAGGTAGGTAGAGTTGGCGATTCAACTACCATCACTTCCCCAAGTGAGTCACTTGGGGCGTTCTTTTCAATTCGATGGATTTCAGGACTGCCCTCCTCAAACGTGCCCACCGTTTGACGGAAGGGGGGGGGGGGGGGGGGGGGGGGGAGGGGGAGCCTCGATCTCAAGCGATTCGAGGACTTTTCATGAATCCTTCTCTAAGATCCCCTCAGCCCAAGGCGGATCTCATCAACTACCACCAATTCAGCGACATTTTGGGCCTCGATGGTTTTCTTCACTCGGGCCACCAACACCAAGCCGTCATCTTCATCTTCTTCTTCTTCCTCCCTTAGATGCTGAAGTACATTGGCGCGCAGGGCAGCACTATCTGCTTTCGATTTGCTAATCGAACTCTTCCTTTTCTTAGGCTTTGGGTTCTCAAAGTTCGAGGCCCTTTTCCTCTTATTGTCCTTCGCCTGTTTCGGAATCGGGGACAAAGTCTCCTCCTCGCCAGACGGTGGCCTCTTGACCTCATCTTTGCCCAGGCCTACACACAAGAAAGTTGAATAAGTATAAAATAGGATCATAATCAAATCATCATATATGTGAAAAGGGAGCTTACCATGATTCTTGGCCTCCCATCGGCCTTTTGCTAGGTCACGCCAACAACGTTTGGCGTACGTGGAGTTTGAGGCTAGTTTTCGAACGCAGCCCTCGAGGTAGGGGATTGCACGAGGCATCCAAGCAACTGATGCATCACGAAAGAAGATATTAATGAGAAAAAGCAGAAGAATGAAATAATACATGGAAGCTAATGGTGAGATAATACTTACGGTTCATGTTCCATTTCTCAGGAAATGGTATTTGTTCCGCTGGGATGAGGTCGGAGGTCTTCACTCGGACAAACCTTCCTATCCAGCCTCGATCTTTGTCCTCATTGATGCTCGAGAACAGTACCTTGGTAGACCGATGTTGGAGCTTAATCAATCCGCCTTGATAGAGACGGGGGCTGTACAATCTGACGAGGTGGTCGAGGGTGAAAGGCATCCCCGATTTGTCTTGAGAAGAATCGAAGCATGATGACTATTCACCAAAAGGAAGGGTGGATTTGGCCTAGGTTATCTGGTACTAGACGCAAAAATCAATGATGACATGGTCGAGGGGGCCCAGCGTGAAAGGGTAAGTGTAAACATTAAAAAAAACCTTCCACGCAGGTGGTGATAGTTTCTTCAGGGGTTGGAATCACTACCACTTTATCGCCCCAATTGCAGTCTTTCTTAACCTGCTCGAGGTACCCCTAAATTATCGAGCATATGTACCTCGACATATGCTCGCATCGACCAGGGACCAAGGAAGCTTTTCAATATTAAAGTCGGATTTGAGGCTACACTGACCAGGAACACACTCCTCGGAGAGTGGATCCACCAGCGTTTTGTCACCAGTCGGCCATGAAGAAGAGGCTTTCTCCTTTTGGGGAACTGTTTTGGATGTTTTTGCCATTGTTATAAGTTTGAAGAAACATGAAGGTAGTAAGAATTGGTGTTTGAAGATTGATAGTGAAACCTGAAGATTTGTAGAAGGAAAGAATTTAGGAGAGGTAAAAGCTTTGAAAATTAGGAGAAAGTGAAAGTAAAGTTTGAATCAATGAGAAGAGGGCCTATTTATGGGATTTACCGTGACGGATCAACACCAGTAGTGGCCGACCACCAACTAACGCTCATTAATGATTTGGGGAACTATACCGACGGGACGTTTCAGTCACTTCTATCGCTTACGTCACGGGGATGACGCCATAATTGGTCGAGGTCAAAAAATCAAAGGTTCAATTTGTTTCTTGTCATTGCACTCCAAGAAACGAGGGGACTATCCGTATACAGTTAAAATCAGACCCACCCGATTTTACTATTTGATCGAGATTACGAGGATAATGTACCGAGTTCAGGTTCGAAGTATCTGTCGAGATCGAGGTTGGTAGTGATCGAAGCCAAGTGAGACAGGCACCGGGTAAGATCGGAGACGACATAGTAACGGAAAAGCGAGATATCCGTGACTGGTCGAGGATCACGACGTAAATCTCGGAACGAATCAAATCAGAAACGGGTAATTAGCTAATCGTGGGATTTCTTTCTGTAATTAGAGTTATACCACAAGTAGAATTCCTTTACTATATAAAGGGGAGTTCTAATCATTTGTAAGACACATTATCCACTTATACAAAAACATTATATTTCTCTCTCGCTTACATTTCTGTTCATCGGCATGTTTTCTTTCTAAACTGTTCTTGCGCTAATTAGTTCGAGGGTACTGTAACTCGAGGAGTGAGTTTTGTTCGAATACTGGTTTACTTTTATTTACTTTTAATTTTTATTGTTAATCTCATTATTTATCAGTTGGTGTTAGGTGAAATCACATATACTTAAAACCACAATATAAGTTTAATTGTTATCCAAAATTTAGGGTAAACAATTGAAATTTTTTCTGACTTTTGTTTTTGTTTTTGTGGATGATGCAAAATGAAGGTGGTTATTCAGCTTTTTGTGTTTGGGGTTTTCGTTGGTATGAGGATGCTGAAATGGTGGCAACGACGACGGTGGGCAACTGAGCAAGGAGAGAAAATGTGAAATTAAGGGCAAATATGGAAACTTTAATACTTTTTAAATGTTCTAGGTGGGAATAAATGTGTATTCACGCATATTGCCAAATCAAATTTAGGGGTTCATGGGACAGGACTTACTTATGCGAAGAAGAAGTATCTATCTGGTTAGTGGGTAAATTTAAGTGCATTTGGCCTAAGGTTTAAAGCAAAGTTAAAAGAAGAGAACGAGTAAACAATTCAAAAACGCTTGATGTTACCATTTTCCCCTTTTTAGTAACGTAATAATCAATATTGGGTCCTATATCTATAGAGTGCATTTGTCTCCAAGGACACCGGATGACAAATCATTACTTCCGTGCACACTCCTATTTCCACATTACTCCCGTGGGCCTTTCCGCTCTCAATCACACCACATTGACATCCTCCCTTTTTTATTTTTCCCCGGCTCCCAAAAGACTACACTCCTAAAATCTCATGAAATTTTTTAACTCCGTTTCTATAAATGTATACATTCAATTCAAAACTTGAATACTAGTCTTAATTCTTAAACCATGGCCGCAGCTTTAGAATGCTGGTCGAGCCGAACCAGTACGGATGAAGACATGGTGGAACAAGTCTTAATGAGAACAAATGATAGATCGGAGGCTCAACTGGAAAATGCTCCAAGCAATGCCGGTTCAGATGGAGGTTTTAAAGAGTCTTCAGCTATGCAGAAGCGTTTCCAGAGGTTGAGCCGGAACGTTTCTGAGGCCATTGCTTCACTTAAGAACTCCCTTAACATTGACTCCACTGGTCCTCCCTCGAACCGGGTCGAAACTTGTCGGAAACATGTTTGGGCTAGTGTAGTACGTAGCTTGACTCAACTTTACCCTGGCAGTCAACTTCCCGAGAAGCTTGTCTCTAACATTCGCAAGCATTACGATTCTTTGCCCCTCAGGTTTAGCTTTTTCCAAAATATTTCAACACTGGATCCGCAATTAAAACGTTGTCTCTAATTATTCTTGATTTGCTTTGAAATTGATTGTTTTTTTTTAATTTTTGTTAGCTATGCGCAAGCGGGATTTGAAATGAAGGAGGTGTTTTTACATATTAAATTGATGGAGCAAGCGTCAGTAGAGGACCAACCAGCGATTATGATTGAAGAGGTGTTTGATGATGACGTGGCTGGGGTTATTTTCAAGCTTACATTTGCTTGTAACTGTTCCATTTCGTGGCCTGCAATGTCTGGGACGCTTGACAGTGCTTCCATTTGTTGTAAAAAGATACAGATCTTCGAAAAGAAAAGTTTTACGTTGGGAGTTTTGATGCTTTTGGTTCAATCTGGAGGAGAAAGAATGTTTAGGAGTCGAATTGAAAATGCGATCAAATCAGCTGTTAAGAAGCCGAAATCTACTTCTATGAAGCTACCCTTTGGGCTTTGTGGATGTCAAGAGGAGAACACAACAAGGAGAGAGTTAGGAGAGATTGAAGAGGATAATGGGCAGGTTAATTACAGAAATGGGTTTGAGAATTTGAGCTCACAAGTTCAATTGCAAATTCCTTTACCCAATGAAACATTTACTGTGTCAGTTGATGAATGGCAGACAGTGCAATCTTGTGGAGATGAGATTGGAAGGTGGTTGTTGAGCTCGGATAATCTCGAGTTTGCTGATCAGATTGGACCTAATACATTTAGAGGGGCATACAAGGGCAAAAAGGTTGGAATTGAGAAACTAAAGGGATGTGATAAGGGCAATGCCTATGAATTTGAGCTTCGTAAAGATTTGTTGGAGTTGATGACTTGTGGGCACAGGGGTATATTGCAACTTTTTGGTGTTTGCATTGACGAAAATCATGGGTTGTGCGTTGTGACAAAGTTGATGGAAGGTGGATCGGTTCATGACTTATTGCTCAAGAAGAAGAAACTCCAGACTAAAGAGATAATGAGGATTGCTATTGACATAGCTGAGGGAATTAAGTTCATGAATGATCATGGAGTTGCATATAGAGATATTAATACGCAGAGGATCTTGTTAGACAAACAGGGAAATGCTTGCTTAGGCGATATGGGCATTCTAGCTGCTTGCAATAGTGTTGGTGAAGCCATGGAGTACGAAACAGATGGTTATAGGTGGCTAGCTCCCGAGGTTTGTTCCTTCTTGCATCCTACTTGAGTTCTTTATGCTCCATTCATGTCTGTCCGCTTATTATTGAACAATATGGCTTTTTGGAAAAATTCGAAAGACCATCTTTTGACTGGTCAAACATTATTACTTTTCGTAATCTGTAATTTGTCAAACAATTTGAAGAAAAACATTATTCCTTTTGGTAGAGCAATTCAGCCGACTTTGCAACTGCAGCCAGTTTAATCTAATTGTATTAGTTTTTGTCATCGTCAGAAGCAGAAGAATTGTAAAGATATATCTCTTGAATCGATTTCTTAGTGATAGTTTCAACTTTCAAGATTCTGTTTTGGTGAATTATCCAGACAATATGGGGTCGTTAATAAGAGATATGTTCACTTACTTCCCCTGTACTACACTTGCTTATTGGGTAGCAGCATTCTAACAGCAGGGAGAAAAGCAGTTCTCTCTGAAATTTTAGTGGTCTAATACCATGGAGGCTAGATGAGTTTGCTGGTGGTCACATGTTAGTTTTCCTCCAATGAGCTATGAGCTAAGGTGGTAAAATATTTAACAGGAATGCGATGGTAAACGTCTTCTATGCCCAAGGAAGTGTGAGCTTAGGTCGGTGATGCCAATTAGCCATAGCTCTTATAGGACTCTACGTGGATGTGCAGTGTGGATGAGAGGGTAATGGAAGCAAGATTTTGTTTCACTGAAAACAATGGAGGGCAGAGTGGAGATGTCAAAATGACCTGTATATAGTAATGTCCTAAAAGACACACATGGTTTCAGATTGGCTAGCCCACATCAGAAACTAGTAATAAAATTTCACTTCAATGAGGGGCCCTGCATGCTGTAACTCATTCCTTAGGGTATTAGACTTTTATGGAGCGTTTTAGACGGGGAAACAAACTTTTTCTTTGATAACCAGATTCCTTCAGTAGTTGATGCATGCGCACAGTCATAGTCTTAAGGATTAAGAAATGCCCCTTTCTTTCTTGGCTCTCCGCAATTAACAGTTAGGGGAAGCAGGATACTTGTTGGCTGTAACTATTAAGCATAAAGTGTATGTATGAATTGTTATACTAATTACGATTATTGTTATTTTTTATTAGTGCTCTACTAATATGTCACTTATCCTAGCATCATTATTGAGCATGCGCAAATGTTTTTGCTTTATGACTTTATAACTAAAGAGGTGCTGCATAATTAGCATTTCTAAGTTGATTTCTCTCCATGGAGCCTACATTTCCTGCTATAGTTTAATCATCATAGATCTTTTGTATCAATGAGAAAAGAAGTACTAATAATTTATCCTATTTTTTATTTGAACAGATCATTGCAGGTGATCCAGAAAGTGTTACAGAGACATGGATGAGTAATGTGTATAGTTTTGGAATGATCATATGGGAAATGGTGACTGGTGAGGTAGCATATTCTGCTTACTCACCAGTACAGGCTGCGGTTGGAATTGCTGCTTGTGGCCTTAGACCAGAAATTCCAAAGGATTGCCCCCAGATCCTCACATCTCTTATGATTAAGTGTTGGAACAATTGCCCTTCAAAACGTCCTCGCTTCACTGAAATTCTGTCAACATTGATCCGACCCGGCACTAGTAATCTTAGGTAATAAATTACTATCCCATACTTCTGATGGAAATGAATTTAATAAATAGAGTAGATCCCCAAAATCCCAGATGTCTATCTGTGAAATCAACTTTTGTTTAGTGCACCCTTCTTTCTTTATCAAAGATAAGGTTTTCCCAGCTTATATGAAATACACATTCCTAGTATGCTCATTCTTAGTGACTGGGACTTCTGGTATTGTATGCATTATGATTAAAAAACTTAGGGAAAGCAGAAAAAGACAACATGGAGTAATTTTGTGTTCAGCTCTTCTTTTATGTTTTAATGGTGGCTAGCAGAGGGTCCCAATTAGGGTCCTTTTGGTGTCTCACCAGGTAAGTGGAATATGGGACATGAACCATTCCTGTACATAGGTAAAGTTACATATCAATTCTATGTTCCAACTTCTGAAGGCAATTTCAAATGGATTTAAATGCAGGATGGTGACTCCTCAATCCATTACTCCTCTTCTCTCTGGCTGTATTGTTACAATTTACAACTTTCTCACTCTTATTGCTAAGTACCACATGGTTCTAGACAAATTTCTTTCCGGGTTAATCAATAGGAGGAGTTGTTCTGCCAATGACGAGATAATGAGTCATGAGAAATTACAACAATCAGCTGTAATTTTACATTAAGGGGTGAGATCTCGTGGTTCGTATGCCCACTTTTTCTTTAGGGGATCTTTTTGTTGATAAAATATGAATATATATTTTAATATTAACCGGAGATTAAATGGGTTGCCTGCTAACATAATGCTCGGAGCTTTGAGATTTGAATTTATAACGTGGTTTATAGATAAACAAATCCATTTGATTCAAAAATAATAGATAAATTAAATAAAATGTAAAATTTAGCGTTGAAATCGAGATAAGACAACAAACAACTTGGTTCGGGGAGCAAGGCTACCGAAGATAGCAATAAGAATATCAGCATATTAAAAATAAAGTATTATTGAGCTTAGAATAATGTGTAGCATAAGTTTGTCCGAATTATCGTGTGTTACAATGGTTTTTGAAGTCACTTTTTACAGCTACACTTAGGGAACAAGGTCTTAGGATCAAACACTTCTTAAATGACAATTATGGGGGCCATTGATGAATATGTAACGGCAGACTATGAATGCCAAAATTCTCTGTAACGGATTATGTATTTAACACTAAGGAATATTCTTCATTGAATGTTATCGGGTGGTAAACATAAGTTTGTCCTCGTTAGCAATATTCCTTTCAGGATCTGCCATGTGCCAATCGAAGCTGCTAGCCCCGCTCTTGGTTCCCCCTTGCCTCGTTTTTCGTCTGTCTCCGATTCCACGCGTCTCAAAATTACGCGGCCGCGGAAGTCTCTCACACGGACGCGGTGAAAATTCCGCGGTCCGCGAAACAAGGTTCAACCTAGACCCAGATGTGAAGAAACGCGGACCACGATCAAAATTACGCGGCGGTGAAAGCAAGAGTGCGGTCGCGGTCAAAATTACGCGGCCGCGAAACCTCCGCAAGGGTATTTTTGTCCTGATATTTCAGCCTAGTATAAATAAATCTTTTTGTCAATTTTAGGTTATGTTATATTTTTGCTGAGCACGTGAGACGACTGGCTTTTTCTATTTGGGCAATTTTGTAAAAGATTTACCTTCAAACATTAGATTTTCATCTTTTACTTCAATATTGTGGATTATATCTCCTCTTTACTTTGATTTCTGCTATTATTATGAGTAACTAGACTCATAGCTAGGGTTGTGACTTACCCTAGTGTGGGTATTTAATGAGTCTTGAATTTTATGGCTTGATTGTTTATGAGTTAGTGATAATTAGCCTAATTCATGTTAGAATTGTGGAATTAATGGTTGCAAACACTGATTCATGTCTTTATGACTTAGGCTCTTATTGATAAAGAGGGACTAAGCCTAGGAAAATTAGGCTAACAAGAAATTGGGGTGAACTCAAGAAATTGATAGCCCTAATTAAAAGGTTAAACCTAGAGATAGTAATACCCGATTTGAGCTAATATCACTTGTATTGCATGAATACCCATTTGGACTTGAGAAAGCCAAATTGGGCAAAATCACTCAAACTAACGAGAGGTATAGAGTGAGTACTTGGGTGTGATAGCTATATTACGACCCCAAATTGACCAAACTTGCCCTAGATTCTGGATACCCGTTAGATATTCACCTTGGTGGATGTCACTACCCTAGTTCTTTTAAACACTTGAAACCTATCATAAAAAATATTGTACTTAGCTTTAATCTTAGCATACAATAGAAATAGAAGTAGAAGTATAATCATCACAATCATGTTTGGAAGTGCAATTAAGAACAACACCCGCATCTAGATTTAGATAGATACCTAATTCCAAATCAATTAACTCCCTATGGAAATCGATCTCGACCTTGTTGGGTAAAACTGCATCGACCATCCTCGCTACTCTATAGTGGTGTAGGTTTGGCACCGATCAAATTTTTGGCGCCATTGCCGGGGAGTTAGACAGTCTTAGCTATTATCTAACTATTTGTGTGTATTATTTTTCTTTCCTTCCGTTTTTCTAATTTTTGTGTGTCAATTGCTTTAGAAACCAAATGGCTCATAATGAAGCTCTCGGACACTTCCGTTTTTCTAATTTTTGTGTGTCAATTGCTTTAGGAACCAAATGGCTCATAATGAAGATCTTGGACATATTCCTCTAGGAGAGGAGGTAGATGACAATGATGCCGATGAGGTTAATCTAGAACCTCAAGTCCAAAGAAGAGGCCGCCCGCCTCATGACAACGTGCCAAACCCTCCCCCACCTCCTCCAAGGACAGCACACCGGGTGCTACCCAATGAAGGCTACGTAAGTGCAATTGTCCCGCCCCGGATTTGGGCGGGCAATTTTCAAACAACCAATGTCATGCTTACTCTATTGGAGCAAAGGGGTTTCTTCACCGGAGCTCCCCATCAGAACGCATACAAGCATCTCAAAGGTTTTGTAGACACATGCTGGGGAGCAAGCAGACGAATGTATCTAAGGACGCTCTGAGATAAAGGCTTTTCACTTAGAGGGAAGGCTTTGGATTGGCTCGAGAGGCTACCCAACCATTCCATCACCACTTGGGATGAGTTGGCTGAAAATTTCATAGCAAAGTTTTTCTCTCCGGGACATATAGTAACATTGAGGGATGAGATCTTAGCCTTCAAACAAGAGCCAAATGAACCCTTACATGAAATCTGGGAGCGGTACCGGACAATGGTAAAAGAATGCCCCAATAATGATATGAATGAAGTAATGATCCATCAGACATTTTATAGGGGTATCAACACGACCAACCAGTGTGTGGTGAATCAGCTGGCAGGGGGTAACTTCATGAACACGCCATATTCAAAAGCATGTGAAATACTAGATGAGATGGCAGACACCTCCTTATCTTGGCAAAGTCGGGAAAACGTTCCTCAGGGTGACCCTAATATCATCCATCTTCACAAGGAACTTCATGATCGCAGACAAGCCATAGCAGAGTTGACAACTACTATGAATCAGTTAGCAAAGGCTCAACTCCATCAAGTTCAGGGGCCAAAGCAAGTAAATGCCATAGAAGAGGTGAATGTAATGGTCAACAAGAGGAGACAACGTGGTCAACAAGTGCAAAACAATCAAGATCAGTTTGAGCAAAGTGGTAGTGGTTACAATCAAGACGATTCTTATGATGATCAAAGTGAGGAAGTTTTATATGCCAATAGCTACCAAGTTCAACGGAGCAATGCTCCAAATCAACAATGGAGATCACAAGGAAACAATCAAAATTGGGACAACCAAGGCCAAGGGAATTGGAACAGTGGAAACAACAACAACAATCAGAATAATTGGGGGAACAACAATCAAAATTGGGAGAATCAAGGAAATAACCAAAGCAATTGAGGTGGCAACAACAATAACAATTGGGGAGGCAATGGAAACCAAGGGGGTTGGAATAATAATAACCAAGACAACTGGGGGTCGGGCTTTCAAAGGCCCCTGATGTATCAATAACCCAACAACACGCCTCCATATCCGTCTCAAGGGAAAAGTTCGTCAAACAATGAGATGGGGCAGATAGAAAGTATGTTCAAGCAAATGATGGAAAGAAATGCCGACTCCGATGCCCAAATAGCCTCCCACGATACTTCTATCCACAACTTGGAAGTACAAATGGGTTGAATTTCTCAAGCGTTGAATACTCGCCCTAAGGGGGCACTACCAAGTGATACAGTAGTAAACCCAAAGGGTGGGAACAATATGGGCCATGCGATGGCGGTGACCACAAGAAGCGGTAGAGGTGGTGTTGCTAGTACCTCTGATCCAAAGAAGATTGTGAGTGATGATGTTGTGTTGTAAGATGATGATTATGTCACGACCCAAACTGGAGGATCATGACTAGCACCCGGGCCATACTTGCCGAGCACCAACGTACATTTTATCTAACCTTCTTATTATCTTTATGGGATAACGAGATCAATATAAATGGTAGATATGGATCATGAACATACATCACATGGGATGACAAGATTGCTAAGAAACTACATAAAAGGTACGAGCTACAACGCTGCCATGAAAGACTATACAACAAAAATTATCCAACAAGGCATACCAAACTATACATGAGTTGACACCTGTCTATGAGCCTCTAAAGGAGCATAAGTAATGCAACATAGTCGGAACAGGGCCCCGACATACCCATAATATCTATAACAAAAATGCATACCAAGACCACGGCAAGTCCGGAGAAGGGATCTCGCCTATGACCGCTGAACTGGAAAGCCTATTATGGTGGGGGAGCTGTGTCTACCTGTCTATCAGGACCTGCAGCACGACATGCAGCGTCCACAAATAAAAGGACGTCAGTACGGATAAAGTACTGAGTATGTAAGGCTGGTCAATATAAATATGAACAATAATGTAAAGAGAGGTAGAGAAGATACAACCTGTAACATCTGAGTGCTTCTAAGAGACAGTAACATGAAATTCATGATACATATATATACATAATCTTTTAAAACATCCGCCTATGTGGGCATCATCATCATCATAGAATATTCACCTCTGTGGGCATCATCATTATCATATCATACTCGGCCTCAAAGAGGTCTCGGTAAACCCAACTGAT
>ML278951.1:0-37688 GCA_005239495.1 Nicotiana undulata
AACAAAAAGCGCAGTAAGGTGATGGTTGGCTAGCCTAATTCCACGATAGGCGCCATCACGACAAGTTAGGATTTGGGGTCGTGACAACCCGGCAAAAGCACCAAGGACAACAATAACTGATCAAGTAACAAAAAAAAAGAGAAGAAAGCCACTGTGGCCGCGGTCCTTGTTTCGCGGTCCGCGGTGACATGATTCAGAGAGATGGATTTCTTAGGTCAGCTCACCGCGGCCGCGATCCTCATTTCGCGGTCCGCGGTTCACAACTTCAGAGAGGTGGAATTCAAGGCATAGCTCACCACGGTCGCGGTCCATATTTCGCGGTCCGCGGTCGAGCATTTTCAGAAGCCTAGTGGTTAAGCACCCAGTTGCCTTTCGCAGACCGCAGTCATATTATCGCAGTCCGCGGTGGCCCCACAAGGGCATTTTTTTCCGAAATTCTGGCAGACTATAAATAGCTTATTTTCTTTAGACATCTTGCAATTTCTGAAGTAGAGAGCACGTGAAAACTTTTGGGTTTTCATCTTTTTAGCTTTATTATTGTATTTTTAACATTGAATCTTCAATATCTTTGTTAAGAATCAATTAATGGGTTCTCTTTCTTCTCTATCATTGCTTCTATCTTTGATTATGAGTAGCAAGACCCATTAACTAGGGTTGTGGCTCAACCCTAGTGTGGGTATATAATGGGTTTTTGAAATTAAGGTTGGGAAATTAATGGGTGTTNTTCCATGACTTGGGTCCTTCTTGAGAAAGATGACTTGATTCTAGATAATTAGCCTAATAGGAAATTAGGGCATTATCAAGAGATTGGTAGTCTCAATAAATTGGGTTAAACCCAGAAATGGTAAAACCCTACTTGAGCCCTAATTAACGGGATAAACCTCGAGAGAGTAATACCCTACCTAAACCTCAATTGCTTGATTAATTGTCACCCAATTGGCCTCGAGAGAGGTAATTATGGAAAAGCCACTCAAACTACCGAGAGGTGTAGAGTGGGTATGTTCGTGCATTGGTTATAGTTGTATCCCAAATCAATATCCCGACCATAGAATTGAAATCCGTTAGGTGTCCACCTAGGCAAAGGTCACGACCCTAGTGCCTTTATCATCATCAGAAAACAACACCAAAAACAATATATCCATTACTTAGCATACAATCAATAGAATATAATTAGCATAGCTCAAACCAAGCAAATGTTTAGAAGTGCAATTAGAAACACTCGACCCTTATAGATTACTTGGACACTCACTCCCATTATTGACTCCCTGTGGTTTCGATCCAGACCATTCAGGTAAAAGCTACACGATCCTTGCCTTCCTATTTATATAGTAGTGTGGGTGAGGCGTGATCACTTTTTGGCGCCGTTTCCGGGGAGTCTAACAGTGTGAATATATTTGTGACTAGAAGCGTAGCGTGTTTTTCCTTCCTTCTATTTTTTCTTTTAACTGCCTTGTTTTATTCACTTAGGTACAATGGCTGATCCACTGGGAAATGTGATTCCGGGGGAGGAGGTATATAATAATCAGGAAGAGGAAATCAATCAACTTCCTCAACAAAGAAGGGGCCGACAAGCCAACAACCAAGATGATATTCCAGACCCTCCCCCACCTTTGCCTTATAGGGCTGCCCCTCGGGTCCTACCAAACGAGGGGTACTTAAGTTCCATTGTCCCGTCGAGGATTCGGGCGGGGAACTTTCAAATCACGAATGTTATGCTTACTCTCCTTGAACAACGAAGGTATTTCACCGGGGCCGCGCATCATAATGCCTACAAGCATCTCAATTCGTGGATACTTGTTGGGGGAGTAAACAAACCAACGTCTCGGAGGATGCACTTAGACTCCGATTGTTCCCCTTCTCTCTTTTGGGGAAAGCACTAGATTGGTTGGAGCGTCTTCCCAATCACTCAATCTCAACTTGGGACGTGCTCGCGGATAAATTTATTGCAAAGTTCTTCTTCCCAAGTCATATGGCGGCAATCCGTGATGAGATTTTGGCATTCAAGAAAGAGCCAAACGAGCCATTGCACGAGATATGGGAACAATATAGAACCATGGTGAAGGAGTGTCCGAATAATGATATGATCGAGGCTATGATATAACAAACTTTATACCGGGGAATCAACACCGTAAACCAATGTGTGGTCAACCAATTGGCCGGAGGTAATTTCATGAAGTTGACCTACCCGGAGGCATGTGAAGTTCTTGATGAAATGTCTGACACATCTTCGGCTTGGCAAAGTAGAGCAAATGTGCCTCAAGGGGAGACCGGTGTGAATAGTCTCCACAAGGAACTCCAAGAGCAAGGGAAAGGAATTGCCGAGCTCACAACAGCCATGACCCGACTTGCTAAACCCCAACTCCAACAATTGCAAGGGCCGAAGCAAGTGAATGCTATGGAGGGAATGAATATGCAAGGAAACCAAAGGAGAACCCGAGGGAGTGCTAGGAAAAACCGTGGAGATCAAGCTGATCAAGGGACGAGTGGTCACGACCAAGATGAGGGTTATGATGACCAAGAAGAAGATGTTATGTATGTAAGGAACTACCAAAGGCAAGGTAATAGTCAAAGCAACAACCAAGGTTGGAGAAATCAGGGTAATAATCAAAGCTGGGGTAATCAAAGGTCACGAAACTGGAACAACAACAATGCTAGGAATTGGGGCAATACTATTGATCGTCAATGGAACAACAATAATGACCAGCAGTGGGGGAACAACAACGAGGAGAATTGGAGTGGAAGAAAAAACAACAACAATTGGGGAGGCAAAGGTAGTCGGGGGTCGGGTTTTCAAAGGCCCCCGATGTACCAACAACCATGCAACCCTCCTCCATATCAATCTCAAGGTCAAAGTTCTTCAAGCTCGGACATGGGTCGAATAGAAAATATATTCAAACAGACGATGGAGAATAATGCAAACTCAGACGCCCAGTTGGCCTCCCACAATACCTCTATTCGGAATCTCGAAGTGGGCCAAATCACACATGCCTTAAACACACGCCCGAAGGGTGCACTACCGAGTGATACGGTGGTGAACCCCAAGGGTGGGAATAATAACAATACTGGTCACGCCATGGTGGTGACTACAAGGAGTGGAAAACGTGGTGAAGAACGTACTTCGGGGCAAAAGAAGATTATTGTTGATGATGAAGACATTTCTCAAGAAGAGTCACCGGTTGATGTGGAACAAGTGACGGATGAGCCAAGAGAAGGTGAAGTAAGAATTGACATTCATGAAAATGGGGAGGACTTGGAAAATAATGTGAACCCGTCTAGGGAACACATTATTGACATGCCGGAGCCGGTAGCCCCATAAACCAAGGCACCATTGCCTAGGCCACCTCCTCCCTACCCTCAAAGATTGGCCAAACAAAAGCAAGAGACTCGGTTAAAAAAGTTCATTGATATGATGAAGATTCTCACCATCAATGTACCATTGGTAGAAGCTTTGGAAAATGCCTGGATACGCTAAGTTCATGAAAGACTTAGTGACTAAAAAGCGGTCCATGGAGTGTGAGACCATCAATATGACTCACCAAGTGAGTGCTATTGTTCACTCCATGGCACCAAAACTTGAGGATCCGGGTGCCTTTACTATTCCTTGCACGATTGGGAGTGCAGACTTTGCAAAAGCCCTATGTGATCTTGGGGCAAGTATCAATTTGATGCCATATTCTATGTTTAAGACTTTGGGCATCGGACAACCTAGGGTGACCTCTATGCGTTTGCAAATGGCGGATAGGTCGATGACGAGGCCCCTAGGTATTATTGATGATGTGCTAGTGAGAGTGGACAAGTTTATATTGCATGTAGATTTCGTCATCCTTGACTGTGAAGTTGATTTTGAGGTCCCCATTATCTTGGGGAGGCTTTTCCTTGCCACCGGGAAGGCCTTGGTTGATGTTGAAGCTGTGGAACTCACATTCAGAGTGGGTAATGAGAAAGTGGTCTTTCATGTATGCAAATTTATGAAGCAACCCAACAGTACTGCAGTTTGCTTTTTTATGGACCTCGTGTGTGAGGTTATTATTGATGATGCCTGTGCTATGATCCATATTGATGACCCTGTGGAGTTGGCCCTATTGAATCATGAAGACTCCGTGGTGGATGGTATTATTTAAAGCACCCACGCCCTTCAAGGCATGGGGTCTTATTCCTATGCTCCAAGAAAATTGTCATTGGACTTGGAGAACTGGAAGACTCCACCAACAAAGCCATCTATTGAAGAACCTCCGAATATGGAGTTGAAGCCACTTCCTTCCCATCTCAGGTATGAATATATTGGTCCCTCATGTACTTTACCCGTTATTCTTTCCTTTTTCTTAACCCAAGTGCAGGTAGACTCAACTTTGAAAGTGCTAAGGAGGAGGAAGAAAGCAATCGGGTGGACTTTGGCGGATATTCGAGGTATTATCCCCGCCTTTTGCATGCACATAATCATATTGGAGGATGGGTCCAAACCCTCCGTGGAACATCAAATAAGACTCAATGAAGTTATGCAAGAGGTAGTGAAGAACGAGATTATAAAATGGCTCGATGCGGGAGTTGTCTATCCTATTTCGGATAGAGCTTGGATCTCTCCGGTCCAATACGTTCCGAAAAAGGGTGGTATGACAATAATCAAAAATGACAAAGATGAGCTCATTCCCACAAGAACGGTTACCGGATGGTGGGTGTCTATGGACTACCGCAAGCTCAACAAGGTGACCTGCAAAGACCATTTTCCTCTACCATTCCTGGATCAAATGTTGAATAGGCTCGCGGGCTGGGCCTTGTATTGTTTTCTCGATGGGTATTTTGGATATAATAAAATTTTGATCGCCCCGGAGGATCAAGAGAAGACTACTTTTACTTGCCCATATGGCACTATTGCCTTTTCTCGTACGTTATTCGGGCTTTGCAACGCCCCGGCAGCTTTCCAAAGATGTATGATGGCAATCTTCACTGACATGGTGGAGGACTTTCTTGAGGTATTTATGGACGACTTTAGTGTCGTGGGGGATTCTTTCAACGAATGCTTGGGTAATCTTGATAGGGTCCTTGCTCGGTGTGAAGAAACGAATTTGGTCTTGAATTAGGAAAAATGCCACTTTATGGTGGAAGAGGGAATTGTATTGGGCCATAAGATTTCAAGAAATGACATTGAGGTCGACAAAGCAAAGATAGAGGTTATTTCAAAGTTTCCACCACCTACTTCATTGAGAGGAGTCCGGAGTTTCCTTGGCCATGCCAGTTTTTATCGGCGCTTTATCAAAGACTTCTCTAAGGTGGTGAATCCATTGTAAAGTTGCTTGAGAAGGATGCTAAATTCAATTTTGATGAGCATTGTATGCATGCTTTTGAAATCTTAAAACACAAGATCACTACTACTCCCATCACCACGGTTCCAGATTGGAGTGCACCCTTTGAACTTATGTGTGATTCAAGCGATGTTGTTGTGGGTGCTATGCTTGGACAAAGGGTGAACAAATTTTTTCACCCAATCTACTATGCCAGCAAGACAATGAATTCGGATCAAATGAACTACACAGTCACAGAGAAGGAGCTTCTAGCTATAGTCTTTGCCCTGGAGAAATTTTGCCCTTACTTGATGGGTGCCAAGGTCATAGTTCACACTAACCATGCGGCACTCCGGTACCTCATGACCAAGAAGGATTCCAAGGCAAGGCTTATGCGTTGGGTATTGCTACTACAAGAGTTTGATTTAGAGATCGTGGACCGAAAAGGGAGTGAGAATCAAGTAGCCGATCATTTGTCCAGGTTGGAGGAACAAGGACGTCCTTGTGACGGACTTGAGATCAATGATAGTTTCCCAAATGAAAAACTCCTTTCAATGTCAATGCAAGAGATGCCATGGTTTGCGGATATTGCGAATTACCTCGTCACCGGAGTTGTCCCTTGTTAGCTCTCTTCGAACCAAAGGAAGAAGCTTAGAAGGGAAAACTTGGATTTCTATTGGGACGAGCCTTATCTATTCAAGATTTGCACCGACGGGGTGATCCAGAGATGTGTACCGGAAGAAGAGAAACTAGCTATCCTTGAGTCTTGTCACTCCTCTCCGTATGGTGGTCATCATGGAGGGGCAAGAACGGCCTCTAAAGTGCTTAGTTGTGGGTTCTTTTGGCCCACTTTGTATAAGGATGCTAGCGAACTAGTAAAAAGGTGTGATGAATGCCAAAGAGCCGGGGGTATTTCCAAGAAGGACGAGATGCCTCAAAATTCAATTCTTGAAGTGGATATCTTTGACGTTTGTGGCATCGACTTCATGGGGCCATTCGTGAGTTCATGTGGAAACACGTACATCTTGGTAGCGGTTGATTATGTGTCTAATTGGGTGGAGGTCGTGTCCTTACCAAATAATGAAGCGCGGAGTGTGATAGACTTTCTCAAGAAGAATATCTTTACTAGGTTTGGCACTCCACGAGCCATCATCAGTGACGGGGGGTCACATTTTTGCAACAAAGCCTTCAACTCCTTGTTTTCCAAGTATGGGGTTAATCATAAAGTCACTACCCCGTACCACCCTCAGGCTAGTGGCCAAGTTGAAGTATCCAACAGGGAGATAAAGAGAATTTTATCCAAAATGGTCAATGCCAATATGACCGACTGGGCCAAGAAATTAGATGATGCTCTTTGGGCTTACCGAACTGCTTACAAGACCCCAATTGTGATGTCCCCGTATCGTTTGATCTTCGGAAAATCTTGCCACCTTCCGGTGGAATTTGAGCACAGGGCTATGTGGGCCTTGAAAAAGTTGAATTTGGAATGAGATGTAGCTGCAAATCTTCTGGTGGAGAAATTGAATGAGTTTGATGAGTTTAGATTCCATGCGTACTCCAGTTCGTCCTTGTATAAGGACAAAATGAAGTACCTACATGACAAATATGCTCGAGGTAAAGAATTCAAGGTTGGTATTATTGTTCAATTCTCGGTTGAGGTTATTCCCGGGAAAACTCAAATACAAATGGAGCGGACCTTTTGAAGTGGTATTTGTTACTCCGTTTGGGGCTCTTGACCTCAAGAACAAAAGTGGTGAAGTTTTCAAATTAAATGGTCACCGGGTTAAGCACTATATTGGGAAGGTTGATGACAGCCATGTGGTGGCACTTCTTCATTTGAAATGATATTGGTAACATGTGTTGTGCCGCGACGTTAAATCAGGCGCTTCATGGGAGGCAACCCATGTGTCTTTATTTTTATTTTCTTTTGTTTTCTTGGTAGAATAGGATTTATTTTTGCACTAACTGGTTTTTGGATGTTGTAGGATTATTTTGACACAGGATATTTGGCTAATTATAGAAAAACAAGTCTCTGAACCTTGCTTCGCGGTCATAGTCATCTTTTCGCGGTCCGCGAAGGCAAATTACTGCAAAGTGCCTCTCTAAACATACCTCACCGCGTCCGTTATCGATTTTTCGCGGACCGCGGTGACTCCTTGCCTGAGCCCAGCATAAGTGACTGACCGCGGACCGCGGTCGATTTTTCGCGGTCCGCGAAGGCAAATTACTGCAAAGTGCCTCTCTAAACATACCTCACCGCGTCCGTTATCGATTTTTCGCGGACCGCGGTGACTCCTTGCCTGAGCCCAGCATAAGTGACTGACCGCGGACCGCGGTCGATTTTTCGCGGTCCGCGGTAGGTAAGAAGGGTGGTCCCCAACTCTTCTCTATAAATAGGCATTTAGGGTTTCATTTCTTACTTTATGCACTTCAATTTCTCAGAGCATCCTTAGACTGTGTGTTTATCTTACATCCTCTGAACTGTATTGCACTCTTTCAAATCATCATCCAAGCATCTAATAAGTGTAATTGTGATTAATTAACTTCTTAATTTCTTTATTTTCCTCATTAATTGATAGATTTTTCTCTTTTTTTTTCTTAATTTTTCATCTCTAGGCTTTAAAAATGTTAGGGATAGTCCCAAATGTTCATTTTAGACCCGTTGGAATACAATTACACTGATTAAACATGTAGATATTAACTAAATGAACATTTGAGCAAGGAAATGATAAAAGTTTGAAAACCTTAGGCAATTGCTATTTGCGCGGTCCGCGGTCCATGTTTCGCGGACCGCGGTGCCTTTGTCATGCCACCCTGACATGTGTTTCGCGGACCGCGACCGATGTTTCACGGTCCGCAGTCCCTTTTATTCAATATCGCAACTCTCTGATCATGAAGAATCGCGACCGCGCTCAAGTTTTCGCGATCCGCGGTGTGAAGGTTCAGAGACTTAAATTCTTCAGGGGTTACCCACCGCGGTCCGCGGTGGCCTTTCAACTGAGCATATGATCCTTAAGTTGTAAGTGTTTGTGCAACAGTGTTTTTTGATACTAACCATGTTCACCTGTGTTTACTTTGCAGCCAATGGTTCAATCACGAGGCAGTGGGCGAAAAAAACATGGTCGAGGAGATCCTCAAACGGGGAGAGGCCCGGGGGCACCTAGGCAACACTCTAAAGTCACAATTCCTCCTCAATCATCCCGACGGGTTACTCATTCTAGAGACTCCCCTGCTTCACCATTGGGGAGTGAGTATGCACCATCAGAGGAGACCTCATCGCAGTCATCTCCTTTGGACCCTGCCTCCTCTCCCCCATCCCTAGCTCAAGCAGCTGAATAAGCCTCCAGTTGCCATTCATAGTCTACTTCTCCTACAACCTCCCTATCTGGGGAGCACTCAAGTGAGGAAGATTGGGATGCACCAGCGGTTGAGGGGGTCGAGAGTACTCGCAACCCGAATTTTTGGAAAGACCGGTTTGTTAGTGAGCCGGATTTTCATAGGTTCGGAGAGTTGTTCACCACACGTTCACTCATACTGAAGCGAACATTCTCACTCAAGGAATTGTCGTCCCACAACCTCGAGGTGAAGCGGGAGTTCAGGGAATGGAAAGGTTGGCTCTACTTCAATGAGTTCCTCCCGGATGCAAATGAACATATTGTGAAAGAGTTCTACACCAACTTGCTATTTTTTGAAAAGGACTCAAAGGCATCCAAAGTCCGAAATTTGACAGTGCCGTTTGATGTACAATCTATTAATGAATATTTGGAGATGGACGATGTGGATGACTTATTATACCGAGAGAAGCTTGCAGAAAATGATGCAACTCGGAATTGGTTAGCTATGCACTTGGCTAGGCCCGAGGAGACTCCGGATTGGCTACCTACTGGAAAGACTATTTCCAGGAAGACCCTTAATTTTGAAGCTAAGGAGTGGGAGACTTTTGTGTGTTGCAGGCTGGATCCAACACACCATGAAACCACACTTCCCATCAGTCGAGTTGTACTGGTTGCTTCTATTATGGCTGGGTACCCCATCAATGTGGGGAATGTTATGTCCGAGGTCATCAGCCGGGTCGTCAGACAAGGTGATACATCTTACCCTTTTCCTCATTATCTGACTATGTACTGTGAAGACCAAGGGGTGACCAAGAAGCACTTTGACACAAAAGTTAAGCCCAAAGCAACCTTTTCTTGGTATGATTTGCTGGATGATGACAACCCCAAGAAGAAGTCCAAGGGTAAGTCCGTTGCCTCCACTGGCCAGTCTGAAGAGCCAGTGGTGGTGGTGGAATCATCTCTCCCCCAGCCGGATATTCTAGAGGAGGCTCCAGATCCTTCTACCTCCACCGGTCCAGACATTCCCTCCACCTGATCCTATTCTATGACCGCCCACAGGCTCAATCGGACATTGACAAGCATCAACTGGATGCAGTCAGCTACTACAAAGTTGTCTCCAATCTCTATGTCTGGAGCAGCCCCATCTACTCCTCCCCCACCCCAGGTACCATAGTCCGTTAAGGACGCACTAAAGGAGATTCTTGAGAACCAGAGGAAGATCTCGTAGGCGGTGGGAAAACATGAGATCGCATTGGCAAAGCTGGCAAAGGAAACAAAGAAGCTGCAGAAGACTCGTGCTTCAAAGGAGTCGGTGGCTGAATTGAGGAAAGAGGTGGACAAGCTCAAGGGGGATCAGATACCTCTGGAGATGTTACTAGAAGACCCCACAGAGCAGTAGCCAGAGCAGCAGCCAGTGCTGGAGGAAGAGCGGGGGAGGCCAACGAAGAAGAGGAAGGTCCTTTCCTGTACAGAGGGCATTAGACTTGTGCTGGCAGACCCTCCCACACAGAGTCAGGCTTCCAAGTAGATACAAGCCCAGAGCCAGGAGGCCCAGACAACCGGAGCTCCACCACAGGCACCAGCAGACCCAGCCCCACCACAGTCCCAGGCACAGGCAGACCCTAGACCATCCCAGGCACAGGCAGACCCTATACCATCTCAGGCACAGCATCATGGACAACAGCAGGCCGAGGGCCAATAGGGAGTTTTCTTTACTCTCTATCTCGTTCCCATATTTTTGTGCACTCTTTTTGATACATAGAATTGGGGAAAATGATATATCTTAGTTGGGGGAGTGGCCCTATAGGCATTTCATTTAAATGATACTCGGGTATTATAATGCAGCCAATTTGTCTTTCGTTTCCTTATGTTTTATTTTCTATTTTGGCTTGTAAATAAGTTTACTATCCTAGTACTTTTATAACTTCTTACTTTTTTGTATGTATAAGTTAACTCTTCATTGTAAATATTCATCCCTTATGTATATTCGTCTAATTTCCCTCATGTACATATTCATTCAATCCCAGGCATGTTACTTTACACATTTTTTTCGATTTTATAGCTTCTTATTGTTCTTTCTTAGCTTCTTGTTTTGAATTTCGCGTGAGCAATAAACCTTTGGTTTTCATAACGCCACGATTCTTTCCAAAGGTGGAATTTGTGTGAACCGGGTGTCTCTTCCCAAGGATGGATGGTGTGACAACATTCTTAAGGGTATGCGTCTGTTTTTCTCTTTTTGGTCTTATTTTTCTTCTTTTCCCTTTTTCTAGTGAATGAATAACAGTGCCTCGAGAAAAGCTTCACTTGGGCCTAACACAGTTGCCTTTGATCCCATGGTCAAAGACAAACCGTTGTGTTTAGGATGGTGATAGTGACGATCTTGAGACTCTTGTGTTGGCCGATAATCATCGGGTGGTCCTTGGGGACCATTTTGCTACTCAAAACACGACTAAGGTCATTGTGGGCCCTCGACTCAGTTTCTTCAGCAATCCCCTAGCATTGAGGGGTGAGAAATTCAAAATTGCAAGTCCAAGTCCCGTGCCACTAGTCTAGAACTTGCCCTGAGTGTTGTCTAGGCGAAATTCTAGGTGCAATTTAACTTGAGAAGTTACTATAGGCCTTCCTTGGCTTGAACAACACATTTAAACACGTCCATGGCCTTCCAAAGACAAATTCCCTAGTCAACCCTTTTGAGCTTTAAACCCTTTCTTTCAAACACCAAGCTACAAGCCTTGAACCATTCTTTTACCCTCTCTTGGCACCCGATATTTCCTTGGCGCTAGGCAAAAAGCATAAGTTTGGGGGAGAGACGAGGGATGTGATGAAGTGAAAAATAAAGCACAAAAGAAAGAAAAGAAAGGGGGCAATGAAAAAGAAAGAAAAGAAAAGAATGAACAAAAAGAAGATATACAGGGAATTGATGAAAAAGTGTTACCAAAGGTTTGGAATGCATAAAAAGAAGAAAGGTGGCTAGAATGAACAAAAAGGCGTGACAATGTGTCTCTCCAACCCTGCACAAAGATAAAATGACTCAAAGGGTCAAGAAAATGTGAGAACAGTTAAAAATGAAGTGCTTAAGGAAAGATAGAACTCACTCTAACCAAATACTTCCTACCCTTAACCAACAACCTTCATCATGTTTCCAAAAATGCCCTGTAAGATCTCAAGTCGAGTGAAGCCTATATTAGTGGTGATTTACACAAAGGTCAAGCCTATGGTACTTTGAGGCGGACTTGAGACTTTTTCTTTGATGAGAGATGAGCGATTTCCAATATTCCTCGTTCTGAGCGTTATTATTCTAAAAGGTGAGGTGCTTAGGGAACGTCGCGGAATTAGAGTCTGGGTTCATCACTGACCGAGGTGGTAGTTAGAGTCTCACTAATGAGCTAGAACAACCCTCGAAGCACTTGTATCACACTTGAAACTATGGTTTTAAAAGGTCCAAACATTGTCAATGATTCATGTGCATTAAGGGCTATGGTTAGTCCCAATTGATGCTAATTAAGTTCACCATTAGGACAACCAGATTTTTTTGGAAGCTACCATAGGGGTGGGGCTTATTTTGTTTTCTTGAGGACAAGCAAGAGCTTAAGTTTGGGGGAGTTGATAACTTGGATTTTTGCCTTTTTTCTGTTCTTCTAGACCTGCGTTTTGGTTATAATTATATACAAAGTAGACCCGAAAACTTATATGTTGTTCTTCATGCAGGATTGAACCAGAAATGATGACATTCAGTCAAAAATAGGCTCAAAACAGGAGTGAATCCGGCAAAAGCACCAAGGACAACAATAACTGATCAAGTAAAAAAAAAAAAAAAAAAGCCACCGCGGCCGCAATCTGCTGTGACATGATTCAGAGAGATGGATTTCTTAGGTCAGCTCACCACGGCCGCGGTCCTCATTTCGCGGTCCGCGGTCCTCATTTCGTGGTCCGCGGTTCACAGCTTCAGAGAGGTGGAATTCAAGTCATAGTTCACCGCGGTCGCGGTTCATATTTCGCGGTCCGCGGTCGAGCATTTTCAGAAATCCAGTGGTTGAGCACCCAGTTGACTTTCGCGGACCGCGGTCATGTTTTCGCGGTCCGCGGTGGCCCCGCAGGGGCATTTTTGTCCGAAATTCTGGCACACTATAAATAGCTTATTTTCTTTAGACATCTTGTAATTTCTGAAGTAGAGAGCACATGAATACATTTGGGTATTCATCTTTTGAGCTTTATTATTGTATTTTTAACATTGAATCTTCAATATCTTTGTTAAGAATTAATTAATGGGTTCTTTTTCTTCTCCATCATTGCTTCTATCTTTGAATATGAGTAGCTAGACCCATTAGCTAGGGTTGTGGCTCAACCCTAGTGTGGATATATAAAGGGTTTTTGAAATTTAGGTTGGAAAGTTAATGGGTGTTGGCTATTTAGGATAATTGAGGGTTATTATTTTCATATTTAGTGGTTCTAAATACTAATTAGCCTTTGCATGACTTGGGTCCTTCTTGAGAAAGAGGACTTGAGTCTAGAAAATTAGCCTAATAGGAAATTAGGGCATTATCAAGAGATTGGTAGTCCCAATCAATTGGGATAAACCCAGAAATGGTAAAATCCTACTTGAGCCCTAATTAACGGGTTAAACCTCGAGAGAGTAATACCCTACCTAAACCTCAATTGCTTGATTAATTGTCACCCAATTGGCCTCGAGAGAGGTAATTAGGGCAAAGCCACTCAAACTACCCATAGGTGTAGAGTGGGTATATTTGTGCATTGGTTATAGCTGTATCCCAAATCAATATCCCAAACTTAGAATTGAAATCTGTTATGTATCCACCTAGGCAAAGGTCACGACCCTAGTGCCTTTATCATCATCAGAAAACAACACCAAAAACAATATAGCCATTACTTAGCATACAATCAATAGAATATAATTAGCATAGCTCAAACCAAGCAAATGTTTAGAAGTGCAATTAGAAACACTCGACCCTTCTAGATTACTTGGACACTCACTCCCATTATAGACTCCCTGTGGATTCGATCCCGACCATTCGGGTAAAAGCTACACGATCCTTGCCTTCCTATTTATATAGTAGTGTGGGTGAGGCGTGATCACTATTCAAGGCATATTTATAGCCAATTTCGCACTGTTTCTGAAAAGGTTTTGCAACCTTTCAGAATAGCCATAGTTGTTGGAATAGGTATGAAGATTGTGGGAAAATTAAAAACGGATTTAAAATAATCTGGGAAAGAAAAACGGACCGGACCAGACCGGGTCGCGGGTCATGGATTATTCTGGATTGAATTTTTGTTGATTAATTTAATTAATTAATTAATTCAAATGTATTTTTTCCAAAACTATTAATAAATCAATCGATATTTGACCAAATCCAAATCCAAATCCAAATCCAAAGCCGAGCCGAGCGAGCGACGACAACGACGGCACGAGGCTTGCCTTCTTCCCAACTCTTTAAGAGCTAGAAGAAGAGCTTTTCTATGTAGACACATAGATTTTCTTTCCTTCTTCCAGTGAGGGACAAAGTGCACTAATTCAAATTTTCACTTACCTCCATTTCTTTTCCCACCATTTTCCATTCATTCTCTTTAAGCTACACCATGCTTAAAATTAAGCTACACTAAGCTTAAAGACCAAAAACAACAAACTTGTGACGACCCGACTGGTCGTTTCGATATTTATAGTCTCATTTCCCCTATTTATGATTCTTTTGTTCTTTACAACTGTTTTATATCTTACCGGATTGGTTGGTTCGGGTTCAGAGTACATTGAGACACTTGGTCTCTTAATTGGAAGTTTAAGTTGGAAACGTTAACCGAATGTCGACTTGTATGTAAACGACCTCATAATTGAATTTTTATGGTTCTGTTAGCTCCATTAGGTGATTTTGGACTTAGGAGCACATCCAAAATGTGATTTGGCGTTCCGTAGCAGAACTAGGCTTGAATTGGCAAAAGTTAGAAATTTGGCGATTTTGGACGACAGTGGATATTTTGGATATAGGGGTTAGAATGGATTTTCGGAAGTTGGAGTAGGTTCGTGGTGTCATGTTTTACTTGTGTGTAAAATTTGAGGTCAAACGGATGTGGTTTGATAGGTTTCGTGTCGTTTGCGAAATTCAGAAGTTTAGAAGTTCTTAGGCTTGAATCCAGGGGTACTTTTGTAATTTGATGATGTTTTGAGTGATTCGAAGGTTGGACGAAGTTTGTATGGAGTCATATGACTTGTTGGTAGGTTTGTTTTGGGTCTCGGGGGCCTGGGGGTGTTTCAGATGCCCATCGAAAAGAAATTTTGGACTTAGGCATGGCAGATTTTTCTGGTGTTCTGGTGTTTCGCACCTCCGTTGGGGAGTCTGCAGGTGTGGCCCCGCAGAAGAGAGGAAGAGGTCGCAGGTGTGGGAAAGCTTGGGCTGGACTGGAAGTGCATGTGCAGAGGCAGGAACACATCTGCGAAACAACAGATGCGGAAGGGTAGTGGGAAGAACCCCAGAAGCGGGCAGGGTCCCCAGGTGCACACCCGCAGGTGTGAGTATGTCATCGCATATACGGAATCAGGGGGCTTAAGTGAGTTTTTCACCTGCGATTGAAATTCTGCAGGTGCAGCATCGCAGAAGTGACAAAAGGACCGCAAGTGCGGTTTTGCTGGGCGGAAACTATAAATAGCAGACTTCGATATTTTTCCCCATTTTCACCTTTTGGAACTCGGACTTTGGTGATTTTTGAGGAGAGTTCCGAACGGAATTCGAGTTTATCATTGAGGTAAGTTTCTTGAGCCTATTTATCTTTAGTAATGGTGATTTCCCATTGATTTTACACCTAGTTAGTGGGGTTTTGAAGTGAAAATTTGGGGTTTAGGGATTTTGAACTAGAGAGTGAACTTTGGGGTTTTGGAGGGGTTAATGAGGTCGGATTTTGATAAATTTATAATGGTTAGACTCATGAGTGAACGAGCTTTCAGAATTTGTGATTTTTGTCGGGTTTCGAAATGTGGGTCCGGGTGGGAGGGGGGCGGGTTGAGCCGATTTTGGATTTTGGTGCAAATTTAGTAGTTTGCATGTGGGATTGATCCATGTGGCCTATGTTAATTGTGTTGTACTAGTAGTTGTTAGATTCAGGACATTTGGATGCCGAATTAAGGGGCAAAGGCATCGTGGAGTAGAGAATCGCTCGGTTCGAGGTAAGTAACACTTTCAAACTTTTTCCTGAGGGTTCCAAACCCCCAATTTGCTATTATGTGATTGGTATTGAGGTGATGTGCATGCCAAGTGACGGGCGTGTAGGCGTGCACCGTGAGGATATTGACCTTCTTGGATCCTTGGCACCGTATAGTTACTCTATCTCGTTGATGTTCGTGTTTTCACTATGTGATAAAGTAGTTGAACTGTCGGTCATGTTAGATATCATGTTTAGGCTTATTGCCGGTATTGTGGAGACCCAAGTGGTCGTTTCTTTATGACACTTTACTGTTTTAACTTATATTTTGTACTCAGTCATGTGCATGCCTTTTATGTCATATACCAGTCTCAGTTGCTATGGATTGCACCATCATATTACTGTTTCAGGCTAGTTTCATGATATTTTGAACCCATGAGTGAGACTTGAGAGGTTGATGACTGAGTGAGGCCGAGAGCCGATTGTGAGTGACATATATAGGATCGGGCTTCACACTGCAGCATATATATTGATGTTATGATAGCGCTTGGGCTGTAAGATCCCCTCTAGAGTCTATAACACACCCCAGTGAGCGCGCTTGATATTAATGAAGGATGGATCTTCCTTGGACATGGATCTTGTCCAAAGTACTTGTTACCTGGAAATGGATCTTCTCCACATGGTTGGATTGCCCTTATTCCTCGGTACTATGTAACCTACGGCCAGTGCTATATATATTCCGGGATGGATCTTCGCTAGGTCATATGAGCCATATACAGTACCGAGTTGTTTAGATATCGAGAGTGAGAGAATTTGAAGCTGACAGCATGGTGCATCACTTACAGTATATGCATTCGCATGTAGTGACAGTAGATTCATATTCATTACATTTTACGGATCCGCTTTATTTCTCGGTTAAGCATTGCCTAATTGATTTAAGAGCACGTTTCTGCACAGGTTAAATTCGTCACTATCTTCGGTCCAAATTATTGACTTGTTACTTACCGAGTTGGTGTACTCATGTTACTCCCTGCACCTTGTGTGCATATTCAGGCATTTCAGGTCATGGCGGCAGCTACTGATTTAGGCATCAAAGTTTTGGGACTATCGAGGTATGTGCATGGTGTTCGCGGACCTTAATTTCCCTTCCTTAGTTTATATGTATTTCAGTTTATTACTCTATATTCCGTTGTGGATTATGTTCCAATTATTAGACTTCCATGTACTCAGTGACGCCGTAAATTTTGGGACGGTTATAGGTGCCATTACGACAGGTTAGGATTTGGGTCGTGACAAATTAGTAACAGAGCCTAGGTTACATAGGTCTCACGTGTTATGAGCGGGTTTAGTAGAGTCTTGTGGATCTGTACAAAGACGTCTGTACTTATCTTCGAGTGGCTGCAGAACCTTTAGGAAAATTCCATATTCTAGAATTCTTGTTGTGCGAATATGTTGATTCTGGTAACTAAACTTCTCTTGTTTCATTCTTTCATAGTTGCTGAGGACTCGTACTACTGGGTAGGAGGGCCAGCCACCAGTACCACCAGCCAGGGCCACGAGAGGCTAAGGTCACGGTAGAGGTCGCGGTAGGGGTAAAGGTGTATCCCGAATAACAGTTGGGGCAGTACCCACAGATCAGCCAGTTTCCCCGGGTCAGGACCATATCCAAGTTATAGATGCTCCAGCAGGACCAGCTCAGGAACCATTTGTTTCCGTCGTGATTCCTGGCCCTAGGAAGGCCTTAGCTTAGATCCTGACCATGTACACGGGCCTTTCTCAGGCGGTTTATGTTTCGACGGTCGCAACGATTTCTCAGGCTTGGGGAGGCACTCAAACTCCCGCCGCCCGCACACCTGAGCAAGTTGTACAGGGGCTCCAGACACCGGGGGCACCACCAGCCCAGCCGGTTATAGCTGCTCAGGACTATGTGGTTCATGTTATGCTTGTGGATGAGCAACATATATTGGAGAGGTTTGGGAGACTCCAGCCTCCATCTTTCAATGGTGCAGAGGGAGAGGATGCACAAGGTTTCTTTAACATGTGTCAAAGGTTACTCCATTCATCCGGTATTCTAAAGACCAGTGGCGTCTCGTTCACTACCTTTCAGTTCTCTAGGGCTGCATTTAATTTGTGGGAGGCTTACGAGAGGCGTAGGCCGGTTGGCGTAGCACCCCTTACTTGGTAGCAGTTCTCTGTTATCTTTCTGGAAAAGTTCGTTCCTCGATCCCGTAGAGAGGAGCTGCACATATAGTTTTAGAAGCTTCGTCAAGGTGATATGTCTGTGATGCAGTATGAGGTGCAATTCTCAGAGTTGGCCCGTCATGTTATCTTTTTAGTTCCCACAGACAGGGAGAGGATCATGAGGTTTATAGATAGCCTCACTTATCAGTTGCGCTTGCTTTTGACCAAAGAGAGTATGTCTGGTTCTACGTTTGATGATGTTTTAGACATTGCTCGGTTGATTGAGATGGTTCGCAGCCAGGAGCGGGTTGAGAGGGAGGCCAAAAGGCATCGTGGATAGGGTGGATTTAGTGGTGCTCCTTCTGGGGTCAGTTCCAGCATGGTATATGTCGTTCTTCAAGGCATGCTCACACGACTCGCTCAGTTCACCGTGGTGCATCATCAGTTCATATCAATAGGGCCAGACACTATACGAAGCACTACCAGCTTAGAGTTTATCTCATACACCATCAGCTCAAGGTTCATTTGTGTCAAGACCTTCTAGCAGTTATTTCGGTGCTGAAGGTTCCCTTCAGTCCCCACAGCCATTTGCAGGGCAATGTTGCTTTGAGTGTAAAGATTTGGGTCATATTAAGAGATATTACCTATTTTCAAGAGGTTCATCTCAGCAGATGAGTCACTCTGCGACTTCAACACCAGTTCCTCCACAACCCGCCCAACCAGCTAGGGGTGGAGCTCAGTCAGCTAGGGGCCGCCCGAGAGGGGGAGGCCGACTAGGGGATGGCTAGGCAAGTTTCTATGCCATTCCTGCTAGAACAGATGCCATTGCTTCAGATGTTGTGATTACAGGTATTGTCTCAGTTCGCCACAGAGATGCCTCTATATTGTTTGACCCCGGTTCCACTTATTCATACATTTCCTCACACTTCACCCCTTTTCTGGATATGTCTCGTGAGTTTTTAGTGTCATGTGTTCATGTATCTACTCCTGTGGGTGATACTATTATTGTGGACAGCGTATACCAATCATGTCTGGTGACTATTGGGAGTCTCCATGTCATGTTTTTCTAGATTGTCACACTGAGACCGTGACGTTGGCGATGCCGGGGTTGCCGAGGGTTGAGTCGAGCGGTTACATAGACAATGTACCCAACATGGTGATTTCTTACTTAAAGGCTCTGCGGATAGTTGAGAGGAGTTTTCTATCCTATTTGGCTTTTGTTAGGGATATTAGTGTAGAGGCTCCTGCTATTGATTCTGTTCCTGTGGTGCGTGAATTTTTGGATGTGTTTCCTGTAGACCTGTCGGGCATGCCGCCTGACAGGGATATTTATTTCGGTATTAATTTTGTTTTGGGCACTCAGCCCATTTCTATTCCACCATATCATATAGCACCGGCGGAGTTGAAGGAGATAAAAGAACGGCTTAAGGAACTCCTTGATAAGGGGTTTATTCGGCCTTGTGTGTCACCTTGGGGTGCACCAATTCTATTTGTAAAGAAGATAAATGTTTCTATGAGGATGTGCATTGATTACAGTGCATTATTGGCATATTGAGATGGCTCGCAGCCATGAGCGGGTTGTGAGGGAGGCCAAAAGGCCTCGTGGATAAGGTGGATTTAGTGGTGCTCCTTCTAGGGGTCAGTTCCAGCACGGTAGAGGTCGTTCTTTCAGGCATGCTCAGATAGTTCACCCAGTTCACCGAGGTGCATCATCAGTTCGTATCAGTAGGGCCTAACATTATTCGGAGCACTACCAGTTCAGAGTTTGTCTCATGCACCATCAGCTGAAGGTTCAACTATGTCAAGACCTTCTAACGGTTATTTCGGTGCTCGGGGTTCCCTTCAGTTTCCACCGCCATTTGCAGGGAAAGGTTTCCTTGAGTGTGGAGATCCCCCTTTTCAAGAGGTTCATCTCAGCAGACGAGTCAGTATGCGACTTCAGCACCAGTTCCTCCACCACCCGCCCAGCCAGCTAAGGGTGGAGCTCAGTCAGCTAGGGGCCGCCCGAGAGTGGGAGGCCGATTTGGGGGTGGCAAGGCCAGTTTCTATGCCATCCTTTCCAGAACATATTGCATTTCTTCAAATGCTGTGATTACAGGTATTGTCTCAGTTTTCCACAGAGATGCCTCTATATTGTTTGACCCTAGTTCCAATTATTCATATGTTTCCTCGTACTTCGCGCATTTTCTGGATATGCCCCGTGAGTCTTTAGAATAAACTGCTCATGTATCTACTCGTGTGGGTGATACTATTATTGTGGACCACATATAATGATCATGTATGGTTGCTATTGGGAGTCTAGAGACCAGAGTGGATCTTTTGCTGCTTAGTATGGTCGATTTTGATGTGATATTGTTGGGTATGGATTGATTGTCTCCATGTCATGTTGTTCTATATTGTCACACTAAGACCGTGGCGTTGACGATGCCGGGGTTGCCGAGAGTTGAGTGGAGACGTTCCATAGACTATGTACCCAACTGGGTGATTCTTACTTAAAGGCTCCGTGGATGGTTGAGAAGGGTTTTCTATCCTATTTGGCTTTTGTGAGGGATATTAATGCAGAGGCTCCTGCTATTGATTCTGTTCCTGTGGTGCGTGAATTTTTGGATGTGTTTCCTGTAGACCTGTCGGGCATGCCGCCTGACATGGATATTTATTTTGGTATTGATTTTGTGTTGGGAACTCAGCCTATTTCTATTCCACCATATCATATGGCACCGGCGGAGTTGAATGAGTTAAAAGAACGGCTTAAGGAACTCCTTGATAAGGGGTTTATTCGGCCTTGTGTGTCACCTTGGGGTGCACCAGTTCTATTTGTGAAGAAGAAAGATGTTTCTATGAGGTTGTGAATTGATTACATTGCATTCTTGGAGGATTGAGATGGTTCGCAACCAGGAGCGGGTTGAGAGGGAGGCCAAAAAGGCTCGGGGATAGGGTTGATTTACTGGTGCTCCTTCTTGGGGTCAGTTCCAGCACGGTAGAGGTCGTCCTTCTAGGCATGCTCAGATAGTTCGCCTAGTTCACCGAGGTGCATCATCAGTTCATATCAGTAGGGCCTAACATCATTCAAAGCACTACCAGCTCAGAGTTTGTCTCATGCACCATCAACTCAAGGTTCATCTATGTCAAGACCTTCTAGCGGTTATTTCGGTTCTCATGGTTCCCTTCAATCCCCACCACCATTTACAGGGCAAGGTTTCTATGAGTGTGGAGATCCCCATTTTCAAGAGGTTCATCTCAGCAGAGGAGTCACTCTACGACTTCAACACCAGTTCCTCCACCACCCGCCCAACCAGCTAAGGGTGGAGCTCAATCAGCTAGGGCCGCCCGAGAGGGGGAGGCCGATTAAGGGGTGGCCAGGCCAGCTTCTATGCCATCCTTTCCAGAACATATGCCATTTATTCAATTGTTGTGATTACATGTATTGTCTCATTTTGCCACAGAGATGCCTCTGTATTTTTTTACCCTGGTTAAACTTATTCATACGTTTCCTCGTACATTGCCCATTTACTGGATATGCCCCATGAGTCTTTAGTGTCAATTGTTCATGTATCTACTTCTGTGGGTGATACTATTATTGTGGACCACATATTCTGATCATGTCTGGTGACTATTGGGATTCTGGAGACCAGAGTGGATCTTTTGCTGCTTCGTATGGTCGATTTTGATGTGATATTATTGGGTATGGATTGGTTGTCTCCATGTTATGTTGCTCTAGATTGTCAAACTAAGACCATGGCATTGGCGATGACGGGTTAGCTGAGGGTTGAGTAGAGAGGTTCCCTAGACTATGTACCCAACTGGGTGATTCTTACTTAAAGGCTCCGCGGATGGTTGAGAAGGGTTTTCTATCCTATTTGGCTTTTGTGAGGGATATTAGTGCAGAGGCTCCTGCTATTGATTCTGTTCCTGTGGTGCGTGAATTTTCGGATGTTTTTCCTGTAGACCTATCCGGTATGCCGCCTGACAGGGATATTTATTTCGCTATTGATTTGGTGTTGGGCACTCAGCCCATTTCTATTCCACCATATTATATGGCACCGGCGGGGTTGAAGAAATTAAAAGAACAACTTAAGGTACTCCTTGATAAGGGGTTTATTCGGCCTTGTGTGTCCCCTTGGGGTGCACCAATTCTATTTGTGAAGAAGACCTATGAGGATGTGCATTGATTACAGTGCATTCTCGGAAGATTGAGATGGTTCGCAGCTAGGAGCGTGTTGAGAGGGAGGCCAAAAGGGCTCGTGGATAGGGTGGATTTAGTGGTGCTCCTTCTGGGGGTCAGTTCATGCACGGTAGAGGTCGTCCTTCCAAGCATGCTCAGACAGTTCGCCCAATTCACCGTGGTGCATCATCAGTTCATATCAATAGGGCATGACATCATTCGGAGCACTACCAGCTCAGAGTTTGTCTCATGCACCATCAGCTAAAGGTTTATCTATGTCAAAATCTTCTAGCGGTTATTCCGATGCTTAGGGTTCCCTTCAGTCCCCACCGCCATTTGCAGGGTAAGGTTGCTTTGAGTGTTGAGATATGGGTCATATTAAGAGGTATTTTCCCCCTTTTCAAGAGGTTCATCTTAGCAGAGGAGTCAGTCTGCGACTTCAGCACCAAGTCCTCCACCACCAACCCAGCCAGCTAAGGGTGGATCTGAGTCAGCTAGGGGCCACCCGAGAGGGTGAGGTCGATTAGGGCGTGGCCAGGTTCGTTTCTATGCCATCCTTTCCAGAATAGATGCCATTTCTTCAAATGTTGTGATTACAGGTATTGTCTCAGTTTGCCACAGAGATGCCTCTGTATTGTTTGACCTTGGTTCCACATATTCATACGTTTCCTCGTACTTCGCCAATTTTATGGATATGCCCCGTGAGTCTTTAGTGTCAATTGTTCATGTATCTTCTCCTTTGGATGATACTATTATTGTGGACCGTGTATAACGATCATGTTTGGTGACTATTGGGAGTCTGGAGACCAGAGTGGATCTTTTGCTGCTTTGTGTGGTCGATTTTGATGTGATATTGTTGGGTATGGATTGGTTGTCTCCATGTTATGTTTTTCTAGATTGTCACACTAAGACTGTGATGTTGGCTATGCTGGGATTGCCGAGGGTTGAGTGGAGCGGTTTCATAGACTATGTACCCAACTGGGTGATTTCTTACTTAAAGTCTCCGCGGGTGGTTGAGAAGGGGTTTCTATCCTATTTGGCTTTTGTGAGGGATATTAGTGCAGAGGCTCCTACTATTGATTATGTTCATGTGGTGCGTGAATTTTCGGATGTGTTTCCTGTAGACCTGTCAGGCATGCCACTTGACAGGGATATTTATTTCTGTATTTATTGGGTGTTGGGCACTCAGCCCATTTCTATTCCACCATATCATATGGCACCGGCGGAGTTGAAGGAATTAAAAGAACGGCTTCAAGAACTCCTTGATAAGGGGTTTATTCGGCCTTGTTTGTCACCTTGGGGTGCACCAGTTCTATTTGTTAAGAAGACAGATGTTTCTATGAGGATATGCATTGATTACAGTGCATACTCGGCAGATTGAGATGGTTCGTAGCCAGGAGCGGGTTGAGAGGGAGGCCAAAAGGCCTTGTTGATAGGGTGGATTTATTGGTGCTCTTTCTGGGGGTCAGTTCCAGCACGGTAGAGCTCCTCCTTGCAGGCATACTCAGACGGCTCGCCTACTTACCTGTGGTGCATCATTAGTTCATATCAGTAGGGCCAGACATTATTCGGAGCACTACCACCTCAGAGTTTGTCTCATGCATCATCATCTCAAGGTTTATCTATGTCAAGACCTTCTAGCTGTTACTCCGGTGCTCAGGGTTCCCTTCAGTCCCCACCGCCATTTGCAGGGCAAGGTTTCTTTGAAGTTGGAGGTATTTTCCCCATTTTCAATAGGTTCATCTCACCAGATGAGTCAGATTGCGACTTCAGCACCAGTTTCTCCACCACTTGCCCAGCCAGCTAGGGGTGGAGCTCAGTCAGCTAGGGGCCGCCCGAGAGGGCGAGGCCTATTAGCTGGTGGCCAGGCCCGTTTCTATGCCATCCCTGCTAGACCATATGCCATTCCTTCAGATGCTGTGATTACATGTATTGTATCAGTTTTCCACAAAGATACCTCTGTATTGTTTGACCCTAGTTTCACTTTTTCCTACGTTTCCTCGTACTTCGCCCATTTTATGTATATGCCCCGTGAGTCTTTAATGTTATATGTTCATGTATCTACTTTTGTGGGCGATACTATTAATGTGGACTGCGTATACCGATCATGTCTGGTGACTATTGGGAGTCGGGAGACCAGAGTGGATCTTTTGTTGCTCAGTATGGTCGATTTGATGTGATATTGTTGGGTATGGAATTTTTGTCTCCATGTCATGTTGTGCTAGATTGTCACACTAATACCATGACGTTGGCGATGCCGGGGTTACCGAGGGTTGAGTGGAGCAGTTCCATAGACTATGCACCCAGTAGGGTGATTTCTTACTTAAAGGCTCCGCGGATGGTTGAGAAGTGTTTTCTATCCTATTTTGCTTTTGTGAGGGATATTAGTGCAGAGGCTCCTGCTATTTATTATGTTCCTATGGTGCATGAATTTTTGGATGTGTTTCATGTAGACCTCTCGGGCATGCTACCTGACAGGGATATTTATTTCGGTATTGATTTGGTGTTGGGCCCTCAGCCCATTTCTATTCTACCATATCACATGGCACCGACAGAGTTGAAGGAGTTAGAAGAACGACTTCAGGAACTCCTTGATAAGGGGTTTATTCAACCTAGTGTGTCACCTTGGGGTGCACCAGTTCTATTTGTGAAGAAGACGGATGTTTCTATGAGGATGTGCATTGATTACAAGCACTTGAACAAGGTCACAGTCAAGAACAAGAATCCTTTGTCATGTATAGATTATCTATTTGACCCACTTCAGGGAGCGAGGGTGTTCTCCAAGATTGATTTGAGGTCAGCTTTCAGGACATGATATAGCCATTATGAGTTCATTGTGCTGTCTTTTGGGCTGACCAGTGCCCCAACACCGTTCCTGCATTTGATGAATAATGTATTTCAGCCTTATTTGGACTCATTCGTTATTGTATTCATTGATGACATCCTGGTGTACTCTTGTATCTAGGAGCAGCATGCACATCGTCTGAGGAATGTGTTACATAGATTGAGGGAGGAGAAGCTCTATGCAAAGTTCTCCAAGTGTGAGTATTGGGTCGGTTAAGTGCATTCTTGGGGCATGTCGTGTCCAGTCAGGGTATTCAAGTGGATCTAAAAAAGATTGAGGGGTGCAGAGTTGGCCCAGACCGTCCCCAGCCACGGAGGTTAGGAGCTTTCTTGGTTTGGCGAGCTATTACTGTCATTTTGTGGAGGGTTTCTCATCTACTTCCATCACCCTTGACCAAATTGACCCAAAAGGGTGCTCCATTCAGGTGGTCGGATGAGTGCAAGGAGAGCTTTTAGAAGCTCAAGACTCTTTTGACCACAACTCCAGTTTTGGTTCTGCCAAAAGTTTCTGGTTCTTACACCGTGTATTGTGATACCGCAAGGATAGGCATTGGATGTGTTCTGATGCAGGAGGGTAGAGTGATTGCTTATGCTTCGTGCCAGTTGAAGACCCATGAGAATAAATATCATGTCCATGATCTTGAGTTAGAAGCTATTGTTCACGCCTTGAAGATTTGGTGGCACTATTTGTACGGGGTTCATTGTGAGATCTATATTGAGCACCGGAGTTTGCAGTATCTGTTCAAGTAGAAGGATCTTAACTTGTGTTAGCGGAGGTGGTTGGAGCTTATTAAGGACTATGATATCATTATTTTGTACCATCCCGGGAAGGCCAATGTGGTGGCAAATTCTTTGAGTCACCGAGCGGAGAGTTTGGGAAGTTTAGAGTATCTTCCAGCAGCAGAGAGATCCTTGGCATTGGATGTTCATTCCTTAGCCGTCCAGCTTGTTAAATTGAATATTTCAGAGGCGAGTCGGGTATTGGCTTGTGTTGTTACCAGGTCTTCCCTTTATGATCGTATTAGGGAGAATTAGTATGATGACCCCCATCTACTCATCCTTCAGAACAGAGGTGATGCTAGAGATGTGACTATTGGTGATGATGGCGTGTTGAGGATGCATGGCGGGATATGTGTGCCCAATGTAGATGGTCTACGGGAGTTAATTCTTGAGGATGCCCACAGCTCGCCGTATTTCATCCATCTGGGTGTCGTGAAGATGTACCAAGATTTGATACAACACTACTGGTGGAGGCGGATAAAGAAGGATATAGTTGGGTTTGTGGATCGGAGTCTCACCTGTCAGCAGGTTAAGTATGAGCATCAGAGACCGGGTGGCTTGCTTCACATGTTAGAGATCCCAGTGTAGAAGTGGGAGCGGATCACCATAGATTTCGTAGTTGGGCTCCAACGGACTTAGAGGAAGTTCAATATTATTTGTGTGATTGTGGATCGGCTAACCAAGTTCGTGCACTTCATTCCAGTTGGTACTACTTACTCTTCAAAGTGGTTGGCTAAGATTTACATCCGAGAGATTGTTCGCCTTCATGGTGTCCCAGTTTCCATCATTTCAGATAGAGGCACAATGTTTACATCGCAGTTTTGGAGGGTCTGCAGCGAGAGTTGGGTACTCAGGTTGAGTTGAGCACAACCTTTCACCCTCATATGGACAGACAATCTGAGCGCACTATCCAGATATTGGAGGACATGTTACGTGCATGTGTCATTGATTTTGGGGGTTCATGTGACCATTTTTTGCCGCTGGAGGAGTTTTCATATAACAACAGTTATCAGTCGAGCATTCATATGGCTTCGTACGAGTCTTTATATGGGAGGTGGTGTAGATCTCTTGTGGGATTGTTTGAGTCGGGTGAGGCTAGGCTCTTGGGTACAAACTTGGTACAGGATGCATTAGACAAGGTGAAATTGATTCAGGAGCGGCTTCGCACGGCGCAGTCTATGCAGAAGAGTTATGCGGATAGGAAGGTCCGTGTTGTGTCTTTCATGGTCGGGGAGAAGGTTCTGCTAAAAGTATCACCCATGAAGGGTGTTATGAGGTTTGGCATGAGGGGAAAGGTTAGCCCCCGGTTCATTAGGCATTTTTAGATACTTTAGATGATAGGGGAGGTAGCTTACGAGATTGCCTTTCCACCTAGCTTGTCGTGTGTGTATCCAATATTTCATGATTCTATGCTCCGGAAGTATATCAGCGATTCGTCCCATGTTTTAGATTTCAGCATGATTCAGTTTGAGGGTGATATGACTTATGATGTGGAGTCGGTGGCCATTTTGGAGCGGCAGGTTCGGAAGTTGAGGTCAAAGGATATAACTTCAATGAAAGTGTAGTGGAGAGGTCAACCTGTGGAGGAGGCCACTTGGGAGACCGATCGGGAGATGCGAAGCAGATATCCACACTTATTTGAGACTCTAGGTAGGTTTCTAGACCCGTTCGAGGATGAACGTTTGTTTAAGAGAGTGAAGATGTGACGACCTGGCCGGTCTTTTCAAGAGTTATAGCCCCGGTTTCCCCATTCCTGCTTCTTTTGTGCTTTACATCTATATTATATCTTACGAGGTTAGTTGGTTCAGTTCCAGAGTAGTTTCGGAGTAAATTTAGACACTTTGTCTTTTAATTAGAAGCTTAAGTTGGAAAAGTCGACCGGATGTCGACTTGTGGGTAAACGATCTCGAATTTGAATTTTGATGGTTCGGTTAGCTCCTATAGCTAATTTTGGACTTCAGAGCGCATCCAGAATGTGATTTGGAGGTTCGTAGTAGAATAAGGCTTGAACTGACGAAAGTTGGAAATTTGATGAATTTTGACGGCACTAGACATTTTGGATATCGGGGTCGGAGCGCATCCGGAAGTTGAAGTAGGTTTGTAGTGTCCATTTTGACTTGTGTGTAAAATTTTAGGTCAAACAAATGTGGTTTGATAGGTTTCGGCGTCGTTTTCGGAATTCGGAAGTTTAGAAGTTCTTAGGCTTGAAACCGGGGACAATTTGGTGTTTTGTTGATGTTTCAAGTGATTCGAAGGTTTGACTAAGTTTATATGTGGTTATATGACTTGTTGGCAGGTTGGTTCAAGTCCCGGGAGCCTTTGGGGTGTTTCGGATACCCATTGAAAAGAAATTTTGGACTTTGGCATGGCAGGTTTTTCTGGTGTTCTGGTATTTCGCACCTGCGGTAGGGAGCCCGCAGGTCCGGTCCCGCGAGGAAGAGGTCATTGGTACGGCAAGCTGGTCTTGACTGGAAGCGCAACTGCAGAGGAAGGAACGCATCTGCAAAACCGCAGATGCAGAAGGAGAGTCGTAGATGCGAAGTATGGCATAAGTGGGAAGAACCGCCCGGGGGGGCCGGGTTGGGCCGATTTCGGATTTTGGTGCAAATTTAGTAGTTTTCGTGTGGGATTGATCCCTTTGTTCTATTTTAATTGTGTTGTACTTCTTGTGGTTAGATTCCGGATGTTTGAAGGCCAAATTGAGAGACAAAGGCATCGTAGAGTAGAGATTTGCTCGATTCGAAGTAAGTAACGCTTTCAAACTTTGTCCGGAGGGTTTGAAACCCCCAATTTACTATTATGTGATTGGTATTGACGTGATGCACATGCCAAGTGACGGACGTGCAGGTGTGCGCCGTGAGGATATTGACCTGGTTGGCTCCATGGCACCGTATAGTGACTCTCTCTCGTTGATGTTTCAGTTTTCACTATGTGATAAAGTAGTTGAACTGTCAATCATGTTAGATATCATGTTTAGGATTATTGCCGGTATTGTGGAGACCCAAATGGTCGTTTCTTGTTGTCACTTTATTGTTTTAACCGTTATTTTGTACTCAGTTAAGTGCATGCATTTTATGTCATATGCTAGTCTCAGTTTCTATCGATTGCATCACCATATTACTGCTTCGGGATAGTTTCATGATATTTTGAGCCCATGATTGAGACTTGATGTAACGATCCGGCCGGTCGTTTCGTGAGATTTTCCTTGTTTCCGCTATTTCAGCATTGTCATGTGTTATTTAGCTTATTCATAATGTGTTGGATCGGATGTTTCGAAGGCTCGACTAAGTTTGAATAAGGTTATGTGAGGTGTTGGCATGTTTGGTCGAGGTCCCGAGGGCCTTGGGTGAGTTTCGGGTGGTTAACAGACCAATTCTTGGCTTAAAAACTTGGCAGATTTTTGCTAGTGTAAGTTTCTAATTTCCTTCTACGTGACCGCAGGAGGATGTTTGCGATCGCGTAGACCTGGCTGGGGATGGCAGGGTTTTGTTCTATGCGATCGCGTGGTGGAGGTCGTGATCAAGTGAGTGTGTGGTCGTTGTGCAGTGCAAACGTGTGGTGATGTTTGCGTTCGCGTAGAGTGAAGGGCGCGTGAGAGGGGCTGAGTTGTTGTTATTCGCGATAGCGTAAGGGGGCTTGCGATCGTGTTGGCTTGAGTTGCAGTGCATCGCGATCGCGTAAGTAGTTCTGCGATTGCGTAGGGTAAATTATTGGGGGCAGCATTATGTTCTTCGTGATCGCGTGAGAAGCTCTGCGATCGCAGTGAGTAATTCACTTGGCAGAAACTTTAAGTTAAAAACGAGGGTTTTAGGCCATAACTCAAAAACCCATTAGAGAGCTCGGGAGAAGGCGAATTTGGAGGGTATTTTCAGTGGAGTTCTTGAGGTAAGTGTTCTTCGATCATATTTGGGTAAATTTCATGATTTAGTCTTGATTTTTATCATTTAATTTAAGGAATTAGAATGGAAATTGGGGGAAAATGGGAGGAAAGTTTGAGAAATTCTTTTGATGATTTGAGCGGGCAATTGAGGTCGGATTTTGGTGAACTTGATATGGGTAGACTCGTGGGAGAATGAGGATTCTAGTTTTGTTATTTTTATCGAATTCTAAGATGTGGGCCCAGGGGTCGAGTTTGGCCAATTTCGAGATTTTTGGGTAATTTTTATAAATTTCGAATGGGCTTCGTTCCTTGGCATATAATAATCATATGAATTTGATTTTTGGTAGATTTGGAGCACTCGGAGTCCGAGCCTAGAGGCAAAGGCACCGTGGGCTAGGATTTTAGCTAGTTTTGAGGTAAGTAACGTTTCTAAACTTGGTTCTAAGGGTTTGAAACCCTGAACTATATGATATTTGACTATAATTGAGGTGACGCACATGCCAAGTGACGGGCGTGCAGGCGTGTACTGAGTAAATTATGGCCTGGCTCATTCCATGGCACCGTTTAGTAGCTATTACAGATTGATATCTGCAATTCTATTATGTGGTAAATTTGAACATTTTAGAAATCATGTTAAGTATAAATGCGGCTTCACGCCGAAAATGCGGAGGCTCGAGTGGTCATATATTAGTGTCTGACCTTGTGATTAATTTGATTTCATATACTCAGTCTTGTTAAAGCATATCATTTCATGCCTCAGTCTTAGTAATTGTTTATTATATGCTTATTTATCATTGTTTTGGGCTTTATACATATGTGAGGCATATGAGTGAGATTGGAGAGTAATGACTGAGTGAGGCCGAGAGCCTGTTGTAGATACAGTTATGAGATCAGACTGCACTCTGCAGCGATTCTCTAATTATGCCTTTGTTGGCTTGATATAGCGCTTGGGCCAGTATGGCCCCTCTGGAGTCTGTACACCCCCATTGAGCGCATTGATATTGAGGGATGGATCTTCCCTGGACATGGATCTTGTCCGAAGTTGATGATATGTGAGGGATGGATCGTCCCTAGAAATGGATCGTGTCCGATTGTTGTATTTTCGGAGATGGATCTTCTGCGTGGTGCTGGATTGGCCTTTTCCTCAGTACCAAGTGAGTAAGGTCACTGATGCTTATGTACAATCCGGGATGGACCTTCCCTGGGCCTGTGATCCATATATGGTACTGAGTGGACTGCTGTGTGAGAGTTGTGAGCACTATGTGCATTTTCTACACTGGTTTCATACATTGTTATGATGGCAGGTAGCGTATATTGGCATACTTGGCTTTTTTGCTCATTTCTTATAAATTGTTAGCATGTCTAATTTCTGTAAGTTGTCTATTGCAAATTATGAGGTTTAGTCTGTCACTACCTCTCATCCCATATTTTGGGTTCGTTACTTCTGAGTTGGAGTACTCACGTTACCCCCTACACCTTGTGTGCAGATCCAAGTTCTTCGAGGGCCGGTAGTTGCGATTGATTGATTGACAGAGTTTCCAGGTGTCTTCAAGGTAGCAACTGGTGATCGCAACCTCGACTACTCTTCCTTCATCTACCTGTTGCACTTTCATTTGACAGATTATGTTATCTATTTCTTTATTTTTAGCACTTTTATGTATTAGCAGCTAGTAACTGAGTGACACTAGATACGGGGTTGGTTTTGAAATTGTGCTTTAAATGTTGTCTTAAACTTTCAAATGGATTATTATTGTATTTTGATTTTCAATTTATAATTTTTTGAAAAGTAAAGTTAGATTCAACGAAATGTGAGGCTTGCCTGGTTCCACGACAGGCGCCATCACGACTAAGTATTTGGGGTTGTGACAAGTTGGTATTAGATCCCTAGGTTGAATAGGTGTCACCTGTCATGAGCCGGTTTAGTAGAGTCTTGCGGATCAGTACGGAGACATTTGTACTTATCTTCGAGAGGCTACAGAACCCTTAGGAAAAATCTCACATTTTTTAGTTTTGTCGTGCGAACTTGTTGATTCCTGGAACTAAACTTCTGTTGTTTTCATTCTCTCACATATGGTGAGGACTCGTGCTACCGATCGAGGTGATCAGACACCAGCTGGACCAGCGAGAGGTCGAGGTCGTGGTCCAGGCCGTGGCAGAGGGTGGGGTGCAGCATGCGCAAAGAAGTCGGGGCAGTATCTGTGGACCCTCTTACTGCTCAAGATCAGGTCCATGCCGTTGAGATTCCAGCGGGACAGGCTTAGGCATCGGCAGTGCCAATTGTGATTTCAGGTCTTCAGGTGTCACGACCCCAAATTCTAACAGGTCGTGATAGCGCCTATCGCGAAACTAGGCTAGCCAACCATCACATTACTACGCTTTTGTTAAATTTTAACAGTTCACAATATAACAATAAGCAAGCAACCATAGCATCAAATAATATATTAAGTCTTAACGTCCCAATAATAGTCTAACAACCCTCCCAAGAACTGGAGTCAATAGTCATGATCATCTAAGGATAGATAAATCTAACTCTACTAACTATAATATAAGTCTCTTAATCAAGAGCTAAGAACATAATGAGGAAGGGAAATGGAGAAGCTGTAGACGCTGCACAACTACCTCGAAATCCTGTGACTGCTGCTAACGAACCTGCGTCAGCTACTACTGCGAGCTCGTACCTGGATCTGTGCACAGAAGCACAGGGAGTCTTTATGAGTACGCCAACTCAGTAGTAATGAAAAGAAATCATAGTCTGAGAAATATAAAGCACACAAACAGATACACCATTTCACAACAACTAGTAAAAACATCAAGTCACGAAGTAGTATTTAGAAAATTCATAGGTTCAAAAACCAGTTCCAAAAATCCTTTAAAACAACTATAATATCAATATATCTCAGTGAAATCCTCAGTAAAACTCAATTTGAAAACGAAGTAAATCATAGTTCGAAAACATAGTAAAATCATCATAAATCTGCCCCTCGAGCCAAAATCAATTATCGTAACCATTGCCCTCGGGCATTCCCTCAATCACTCAGTAACATCCATCACTCAGTATCAATCATCACTCAATATCAGCCCCACGAGGAAATCATCATCATTCAATCGGTACCGGTGCTCACTGGGGGTGTGTTACAGACTCCGGAAGGGCTTCTACAACCCAAGCGCAATAATAACATAAGGCCTGGAAGCCTTCTCACCTCTCTCATAAGTCCTGGAAGCCTCCTCACCTCTCTCAAAAATCCTGGAAGCCTCCTCACATCACTCATAAGGCCGGGAAGCCTCCTCACATCACTCATAAGGCCTGGAAGCCTCCTCACATCACTCAGTCAGACACTTTCAATTAGCCCTTAGGCCATAAACAAACCGGGTTCTCGACCCAAAACAGTGTTTCATTTTTCAATAAATAGTATCAAAATACTCTGAGTGTAAAAACAATTTATCAGGAAAATACTGAGTATAATTCACAACATATCAGGTGAGGAAACACAGTAAAATAGTACCCCAAGGGGTAAACAAATCGACACTAGGCCCCAAACACGGCTTACAGCCCAAATCATATCATAATAAAATAGTACTAATTAAGAATAGGCTTAAAAGTCGTTTTATCAACTCAATAGTCGCCTAAATAGGAAAGATGTTTCCAAAGTTTCCACCTTTTTATTTCAAAACCCGTGAAAGGGTGCATAGTCCAGGGTTTCATACCCTCAGAACAGGATTTCAAGACATTACTTACCTCAAAACTAGCCCGGAATTATTCCGCAACACGCTTGCCTCTCGAATCAACCTCCGAATGCTCCAAATCCACCAAGTTCAGAGTTTTATCATCATCATATGTTTAAGGAATAAATTCCAATTGAAAAATATTGAATTTAGCTCAAAATCCGAATTTGGTCAAAACCCGACCCCCGGGCCCGCGTCCTGAAACTCAAAATTTTTTACAGAAAAGTGTTCTTCATCTTCTCACGATTCCATACATATAAAGAACACCAAAATTGGAGTTCGTTTGACCCCTCAAATCGACCCTTGAAGGTCTCATAATCCCATGCTCCAAAATCCTATTTTTCTATTGTTTTTCATGAATTAAAGGCTGAGATTATTGTCTTTAATCACCCATAAACGAGTTTTAACAATCAAATTACTTACCACTGTGATACCCAATGATTTTTTCCTCCAAAAATCGACCAAAAAGCTCTCCTCCGCTCAACAATGGTGTAAAAGAGGGTTTAAGTCGCGGAAGGGTTATTATTTAATTGCCCAGTGATTTACTCTCCGCGATCGCAGCCTTGGCCTTGCGATCGCACTGACCAATTCCCCCAGACCTCCGCGATTGCAAAAAAGCCCACGCGATCGCGATTCAATAGAACCTCAACCTACGCGATCGCAGTCCGGCTCACGCGATAGCAAAGAACAACTGACCGCGCTCCCCACGCGCCTGGCTAACTCTACGCGATCGCACTGCATTGGGCCCCTTCTACTCCGCGATCGTACCTCCCTTCTTGCGATCGCACAGAACAATCTGAGCCTGTCAATAATTAACTCTCTGCGATCGCACCACTTCACCCGCGATCGCGGTGAACAAAATCACTGTGCATAAAAACTAGAAAACCAGCAATTGTTCTAAGTCCAAATGAGTCCGTTAATCACCCGAAATAAATCTTGAGCCCCTCGGGACTCCAACCAAACTTACCAACATATCCCATAACATCCTTCAAACTTAGTTTCACTCTCAAAACACCAAAACTAACATCAAAACTCCAAATTTTTATCGGATTCAAGCCTAAGAACTTTGATATTTCTAAAATTCACCAATGATGCTGAAACTATCCAAATCAACTCCGATTGACCTGAAATTTTGCAGACAAGTCCAAAATGACATTATGAGCTTGTTCCAATTGTCGGAATTCCATTCCGACCCCGATAGCCTATTTTCCACTGTCGTCCGGAATCGCCAAAAACTAACTTCCGTCAATTCAAGCCTAATTCTACACCGCATCACAAAATTATTCTGAACACACTCCTAAGTCCCAAATCACCTAATGAAGCTATCTGAGCCATAAAATATGCGTTCCGAGGTCGTTTACCAATAAGTTAACTCTTAGTTGACTTTTCCCATTTTAAGGCTATTCTTAAGGACTAATTGCCTGAATTCTCATTTAACCATTCCGATTCCAAGTCTATCAACTCTAACACATTAATAACAGAATAATCAATCTATAATAAGTCAATAGAAACAGTTATAATGCAGGTTTTTACGTAATGACAGACCGGGTCGTTACATTCTCCCCCTCTTAAACAAACGTTCGTCCTCGAACGAGTCTAGAAACATACCTCGAGTCTCAAACGAGTGCGGATATTTGCTCTGCATCTCCCGCTCGATCTCCCAAGTAGCCTCCTCTACTGGCTGACCTCTCCACTGCACCTTCACTAATGCTATCTCCTTAGATCTCAGCTTTCTGACCTCACGAGCCAAAATTGCTACTGGCTCAACCTCATATGACATATCACCCTCGAACTGAACTGTGCTGAAATCTAACACATGAGACGGAGCACCAACATATTTCCTGAGCTTCGACACATGAAACACCGGATGGACACTCGATAAGCTGGGTGGCAAAGCAAGTCTATAAGCCACCTCTCCAACCTTCTGAAGCACCTCAAACGGACCAATAAACCGAGGACTCAGTTTTCCTCTCTTTTCGAACCTCATAACACCTTTCATGGGTGATACTTTTAGCAATACCTTCTCACCTTCCATAAAGGATACATCCCGAACCTTCCGATCCGCATAGCTCTTCTGTCTAGACTGCGCCGTGCAAAGTCGCTCCTGAATCAACTTCACTTTCTCCAACGCATCCTGAATCAAATATGTGCCCAATAACTTAGCCTCACCAGGCTCGAACCAGCCAACCGGAGATCTACACCTCCTACCATATAAAGCCTCATAGGGGGCAATCCGAATACTGGACTGATAGCTATTATTATATGCAAACTCCGCTAATGGCAGAAACTGATCCCATGAGCCACCAAAATCAATCACACAAGCCCGTAACATATCCTCCAATATCTGAATTGTCCGTTCCGACTGCCCGTCGGTCCGAGGGTGAAATGCGGTGCTCAACTATACATCAGTACCCATACCTTTCTGTACGGCCTTCCAAAACTGAGATGTGAACTGAGTACCTCTGTTAGAAATAATAGAAACCGGAACTCCATGAAATCGGACAATCTCCTTAATGTGAATACCAGCTAACCGCTCTGAAGTATAAGTAGTACTGACAGGAATGAAATGCGCAGACTTGATCAATCTATCCACAATGACCCAAATAGCATCAAAACCCTTCGAAATCCGTGGAAGCCCAACTACGAAGTCCATAGTAATACTCTCCTATTTCCATTCTGGAATATCTAACCTCTAAAGCAACCCACCTGGTCTCTGGTGCTCATACTTGACCTGCTGGCAGTTGAGACACCGTGCTACATACTCAACAATATCTCTCTTCATCCGCCTCCACCAATAATGGTGTTTCAGATCCTGATACATCTTCGCGGCACCCGGATGTATAAAATACCGCGAACTGTGATCCTCTGCTAATATCACTCTCGAATACCATCCACATTGGGCACACAAATACGACCCTGCATCCTCATAACTCCATCATCACCAATAGTCACATCTCTGGCATCACCCCGACGAACTCTATCCTGAAGGACTAATAAGTGTTGGTCATCATACTGTCGTGCCTTAATCTGATCAAATAAAGAAGACCGAGAAGCCATGCTAGCTACCACCCGTGGAGGATCTGAAAAATCCAATCTCACTAACTGACCCGCTAAAGCCTGAACATCAAGGGCTAAAGGTCGCTCTGCTGCTGAAAGATAGGCTAGGCTTCCCAAACTCTCGGCTTTGTGACTCAAGGCATCGGCCACCATATTTGCCTTCCCTGGATGATACAAAATGGTCAAGTCATAGTCCTTGAGAAGCTCCAACCATCTCCTCTGCCGCAAATTCAAATCTTTCTGCCTTAGCAGATACTGAAGCTACGATGATCGGTGTAAATCTCACACTGTACTCCATACAAATAATGCCGCCAAATCTTTAAGGCATGAACAATGGAAACTAACTCCATATCATGCACTGGATAATTCTTCTCGTGCACCTTCAACTGCCTCGATGCGTAGGAAATCACCATACCGTCCTGCATCAACACCGCTCCCAAGCCAACTCTAGAAGTATCACAAAAAACCGTATAAGAACCCTAACCAGTAGGCAACACTAATATCGGAGCTATGGTCAATGTTGACTTGAGCTTCTGAAAGCTCTCCTCACATTCATCGGACCATCTAAATAGAACACCCTTCTGTGTCTATTTGGTCAGAGGTGAAGCCATATAAGAAAATCCTTCCACAAAGCGACGGTAGTAACCCGCCAGACCAAGAAAACTCTGAATCTCTGTAGCTGAGGATGGTCTAGTCCAACTCTGCACCGCCTCAATCTTCTTTGGATCAACCTGAATACCCTCACTAGACACCATGTGCCCCAAGAAAGCTACTGAACCAAGCCAAAACTCACACTTGGAGAATTTTGCATAAAGCTTCTCCTCCCTCAATCTCTGCAGCACGATTCTCAAATGCTGAGCATGCTCTTCCTAGCTACGAGAATAAACCAGGATGTCATCAATGAATACAATAACGAAAGTATCAAGATAGGGCTGAAACACGTTATTCATCAATTGCATGAACGCTGCTGGGGCATTGGTCAGCCCAAATGACATAACCAGAAACTCATAATGACAGTATCTGGTCCTGAAAGTCGTCTTCAGAATGTCAGAATCCCGAATCTTTTACTGATGATACCCCGACCTCAAGTCGATCTTGGAGAATACCTTAGCTCCTTGAAGCTGATCAAATAAGTCATCAATACGAGGCAACGGATAATAATTTTTCACTGTAACCTTATTCAACTGTCTATAGTCAATACACATACACATGAAACCATCCTTCTTTTTCACAAAAAATACCGGCGCACCCCAAGGCGATACACTAGGCCGAATGAACCCCTTATCTAAGAGTTCCTGAAG